>LPNX010280315.1:35537-40537 GCA_001517045.1 Pseudotsuga menziesii
ATACATACATACACACACACACACATATACACACACACACACACACATATATATATATTAATTGCTAAGATCATAACTTAGAGACTAAATCCCATCTTGAGTGAAATCATATCATAAGAACAATTTGGATTCATTTTCAAAATACAAATCCATGATGTTGTCTCATTAGAACAGGAAACCATTCATTCAATAAAAATAAATAAACTCAAGGCTTTCTCTCTGAAGCTATATCTCTCCAAGGCCTATGATTGAGTTAATTGGACTTTTCTGCGATTACAAATTATAGAGATTGATCTTTTTATATAAGTGGTCAACTGGATAATGGGATGTGTTATGTTATCCTCCTTTGTAGTAATGATCAATCGGTCTCCTTCTTATTTTTCCTTCCCTTCTAAAGGTTTGAGATAGGGTTGTCCTTTATCCCCCTTTCTTTTCTTTCTCATGCTAGACACGCTCAACAAGTTGGTTCATAATGCAAGAGAGACAGACTCTCTAAAAGGGGTAAGGTATCAGAGGAAGAAGTGATTTCACATTTTTTTGTTTGTGGATGATGTATTAATGTTAGGGGAATCCTTGGAGAATAACATCTAGTCCCTCATTTCTATACTAGACCTTTACAAAAAGGCTACTGGAATGCAAATTACATTGGAAACTCCAATATCTCTTAAAAAAATATCATAAGAAGAGTTAATAAGGATTAAGGAAGGGGTTACCTTTACCCTAAAACCGCTCTCATAAGGCTTCAAATATCTCAGTTTTGTTCTAAATCCAAACTTGTACTCCTTCAATGACTGGTCATGGTTGTAAAAGAAAGTGGAGGTGAGGCTCTCTTGTTAGACATATCGGTTTCTCTCTAGAGGCTTGTACTCCTAAAGGAAGTCCTTATGAGTACACTTATTCATTGGAATTAAATAGCATATATACCCAAAGGAATCTTGAATAAATTAAGAAAAAAAGTATTCTCCTTCCTTTGGACTGTCAATAAACAGGTAGAATGAATTCCCTTGGTTAGATGGTAAGTACTAGAAAATCCCAAGGAATTGGGAGCGTGGGGAATCAAGAACCTAGATGTATTTGTAGATCCTTAGAAACTATATCGCTCTTGAGGTTATCACAGTCCCCTATGTCACTGTGGGGAAATGGTTATGAGATCCAAATATTTCCAAGGATCGTCCATTGCTTAATGGTTCAGAAACTCTGACAAATTCCACAAGAATGGTTCAATTGGTTGGAAGGCCTTTCTATTCTTTCCCTTAGTTGGGCATTGGACAACTTGGAAGGTAGGGTGTGGAAAGAAAATCAGAATATGAAAGGATTCCTATGAAGGGGAAGGGAACAATTTTACCCTTTCTGAAGCCACGATACCAAATCTTAAGCAATACAGAATCGAGTTCTTGGTGGATGCTCGGGAACAAAACCCTCAAGGGTGGTGAAGAAGTGGTTGGATATCTCTGCAAGATTTATAAATGAAAGGGGAAGTAGTTGTTGACTGGTCCCATTACAAAAACAAGTTGGTGGCGGGTTTCATTCATTTAGACAATTATGTCCTAGATAGTCTTGTATGGAATAAGAAATCATCTAATGGAGATTATTCCGCAAGAGCCGGATATGAGGCCTTTTAGAATGAACAATTCATAGCAGACAAACAATGGTGGTGGCTTTTTGTATGGAAAATCTCAGGCCCGTTGAAATCTAAGATCATTTTTTAGATGGATTTTTGCAACAAGTTGTTATCATGTGATAACCTTCATAAAAGGGGGTGGAAAGGCCCAAGTATATGTTTTTTTGTGAAAAACTAAGTGTGAATAGGTCTCTCATCTATTTTTATCCTATTCAACGAAAATGAGGTCTGGAACATTGCTGGAAAGAAGATGAATACAAAATACGAGTGTATCACCTCCTCAATGGAGAAACGATTCCAGAAGTGGTGGCAGAACTCCTCGGTGAGTGAATACACTACCTTCCCTCCATCTTTCATATATGGAATTTGGTGGCCAAGAATTTAGCTATTTTCCAAAACTTATGGATCCCTCCTAAAGTCTCGGTTTCTCTTATCTTGCAGTGAACGTTTGAACATAAGGTCACTCACAAGACTACCAAAAAAAAGATTGTAGTGCACTACAACATATGGCTCAATTTTCCTACGAAAGTTTGCCATGAAAATGTTAAAAACATTGCTTTCATGGAAAAATAGTTTAAATTTTTGGAAAAAAATTGAAAATGCCCCCGACATTCTTGAATGTTTGTCACAATTCTGAAAAAAATTCGTTGTTATTGTGATGAAACTTCAAGAACGTGGCTATAACAACGAAAGGCTAAGAGCGTCGCTATAGCAACGAAGTATCATTTTTAAGGGTTGCAATAATTATTAAGGATTAAGGATTAAATATATATGTTAAGGATTAAACTTATATGTTATAGGTGTTAGGGGTTATGAATTCATGGTCATAAGGGTTAGGGTTTACATGGATTTAATGATATATTATAGGTTAATATGGGTTGGTGGTAAGTGGATATAGGGAATAAAAGTGATATGGATTAGGTATTAGTTGTTCCATAAAGGGTTATGAGGGATAATGGTTATTATTATTAGTTTTAGGTGTTCGAATTAATAAGGTTTAAGGATAAAGGTTACGAGGGATAGTGGTTATGGTTATAAGAGTTAGGTGTTGTGAAAAATCATCTTCAAGTATTAGAGTTATAAATTTATATGTATTAGTGGAAATATCTTATATGAACTAAGAATGTTGTCTTATAAGATTGAAGTTGTTATATGGGATAGGAATTGGAGGATGTAAATCTAGAGTTAGAAATAAGGAGTTTATTTAATTTCTAGATTCTAGATGTTTTAAAAAGTTAGACTTTATATGAATTAGACATTTTAATAGTTAGTGGTTACATTAGGGGTTCTAGTTCATATGTGTTATCACAATCATAGATTAGGGGTTACAGAGTTTATATTAGTGGTACATTGGTTATGGGTCATAATGGTTATTAACATGGGTGATTGTAGGGGTAAACGAGCTGTGACAAATAGGGATTAGAGATTACTTGTGTCGAGAGTCATATGTGTTAAGGGTTTAATTTTTTATGAGATATAGGGGTTAAGTATTAGATTTATAATAGCTATGTTGGAGTTTATAGTGGCTACGTGTTAAGAGTTATAAGATTTAAGGGTTATGAGCGAGTAATAAATTTTTGAGGTTATACATATTAAGGCTTATACCAAGTGGCTTATATTATAGGGGTTATATGGATTAGAGATTAGGGGTCACATGGGCTCACAACCCTCACCAACCACTTCTAGCTATAAGATAAAATCCCTCTCCTATAATATCAATACCTGTTAAAACCTCTGTATCGACTCCTTGTATGGGGGAATTCCCACACTTGCACATATTGAGATCCTATTAACTAAGAATTAAAGGCATAACTTGTTACATTAGGAAGAACATCCCCCCTCGTATTAGAATTTAGAAGAAAGACCCTTTAAACTAATACATTTTTATGGGGATTATAGACATTAATGATAAATAAAAAAATCTGTATAGATTTTTTTATTTTGTGCTTATTAATTCTAACTATTATGAGAATAACAATTCAGATAAAATTTGTCCTTGTAATGGATTAGAACATTATATTTCTAGTTTTAGAACATTAGGAAAAATTGTTTGGTTTTGACATCTTAAATGACCATTGACCAAAAATATTGGGTCGTAGACCTTAAATTGTAACTCGCAATTTTTTCACACATAGCAGTCCCATAGATAATTCTCATAGCCAAAAGTACTTAATCTTCAAGAAAAATAAATCTTGAAAATAATTGTAAATCAACAAACCTTATGGCCCAACTATGTTCCTATGTGTGTGGTGAGGTTGATTCCTTGATGATGCAATGTAGTATCCTCTAATGTGTTAGATCACACTATAATAAACTTAATATTCTTATGACCATGACAAAGGAACTTTAGGTCCTTAACTTTTTCTTTTTTACACAATGGTGTGTTACCGTTTACACCACTTTTCATTCACTTTATGTTTGTATCAATGCCATCATCATCATCCTCATCCTCCTCATCCTCATCATCCCCATCCTCATCATCATAGTCATCGCTGTCGTTGTCGTCGCTGTCATCATCATCATCATAATCATCATCATCATCATCATCGCCATCATCATCATCATCTTCATTGACATCATCATTAACATCATCATCCTTGTCACCATCATCATCATCACTGTTATTATCATTAGCATCGTCATCGTCGTCGTCATCATCATTATCGTCATCATTATTATCATCAATATCATCATCAACATCATCATTAGCATCATCCTCATCATCATCCTCATCCTCATCGCCATCATCATCATCCTCGTTGCCATCATCGTCATCCTCATCCTCATCCTCATCATCCTCATCCTCGTCATTATCATTAATATCATCATCAACATCATCATTAGCATCATTGTCGTCATCATCCTCATCGCTGTCGTCATCATCATCATCATCGTCATCGCCATCATCATCATCATCCTCGTCGCCATCATCATTATCCTCGTCTCCATCATCATCATCCTCGTCGTCGTCATCATCATCCTCGTCTCCATAATCATCCTCGTCACCATCATCATCATCCTCCTCATCCTCATCATCACTGTTATTATCATCATCATAGTCATCGTCATCGTCATCGTCATTGTCGTCGTCATCATCATTATTATCATCAATATCATCATCAGCATCATCATTAGCATCATCATCATCGTCGTCGTCGTCATCATCGCCATCATCATCATCGTCGTCGTCATTGTCATCATCATCATCACCATCATCATCATCATCATCATTGACATCATCATCACCATCATCATCATTAGCATCATCATCATCATCATTGCCATCATCATCATCATCGTCGTCGTCGTCGTCGTTGTCATCATCATCCTCATCATCATCATCATCATCATCATCATCATCATCATCCTCACCGTCATC
>LPNX010280315.1:45537-86475 GCA_001517045.1 Pseudotsuga menziesii
AAAGCTCATGATCGATGCTAAAGGTGTACTCTTCCAAGATCGCTGGTTATTTGATTTTTTTAATTTCAATGTGTTTTGAATGGTTGGGCCTCCCTTTGCATTCAAGGATTTTTCAAAGCTTAATAAGATTTGTTGATATAAATTGGTCTTAAATAACCCTATTTTCTCATCCCAAACAATCCCCATGACAGTGATTTACAAAACATTCAGCAAAGTGCTTACCCTTAAGGCTCATGCATCATGTTTTTATGTCCTCTAGAAATAAGCTCGATCATACCTGCTATCACCAAACCTCCCTTGTATATTGCCTTTATCTATCACAAAAGCATTTCCCATGTTGACTACTACCTTTGCTCTAATTGAGCCTCATACTTTATCCACCTTTCAGTTCCAACTTCTTCCTGCTGGTTAAATGTCATTTACTATTGTGTCAATTTCCATTATTCACTAACAGTCAATCCACTCTCTATATTTTTATCTTTATTTAGGTCAAAAACTTTATACCCAACGCAAGAATTGAGAACAAATGTCATAGCAAATATTGTCTTGGATGGAATAAACATAGATTTGGCAAATAGCTTGAACAATTTATCAATAATGCACAACAATTTTATGTCATTGTGGAAACTCAATCTAAATGGGGTACCAACACTCAAGCAAATGCCAAAATATTATCCTACCAAAGATTGCATATAAGTTGTGGACCCTACATGCACACCAAGCTACATTGTTAGAGCCAAAAAAAAAGTTCAACAAATGTAGAATAGGGATTTCCCAAGCTTCCCAGAGGATTCCACATGAAAGTTAATGGATTCTCAGTTCTATGACTAAGATTTATATATGTGACCATCTACTGGTATTTTCAAAAGATAGGATAGGATGACAAATATTTATAGGAAGATCAATATATTCCCATAGGTTGTGGGTTGAACAATTTCACGTCCATTTTCCTCACAATCAAAGGTCTCCTTTATTGTCAACCAAAAAAATGTATGTTGTGCTCTAGGCAACTGCCCCTAACTATCCAAGGGAATGAAGGCATTCTTTGCCCTTAACCATTTTTTATTGTATGTAGTTGTACATACTTCCTTGGTGTACATTGGGAGGATCGCAATGGGACATGGAATGGATGACTTTGCCACTATATATTCCTTAAGTTCAGTTTAAATTTGCATGTGGGGTTTCTACAACCTTTCAATTGTTCCCCTGACTTCCTCCTCCATATTACTGCATTGGACACTCCTTTATGTAGCCTCCCAAGGATCATCAGGGGTTGCTCATTATAGGTGATATGTACCAAGTCCCCATGTGAAAATCCAAAGAGCTACCAAGTCCCCATGTGAAAAGCCAAGAAGCTTGTTGTTGAATTCTCATTCTAAAAAATACAAGCATGACAACAAAATCAACAGCAAACACTAAAATAAGAATATACCACATCAAAAAGTTCAGAGATCTTATGACATATAATGCCCACATAATTGTTGTCTAAACAATAAATTAAACCCTATCTAAAGTACAAATTGTTGATTGTTGGTATTGAATATGGTTGATCTTGGTCTAGTGTTTTTGCAACAAAATTTAGAGAAAAGATGCACCTTGGGTAAAATTTGAACCAAAACAACATATTTTTTTATTGTAGTTTAGTCAGTGTTAGCATACTAACAGTCAGGGTCCATGATTATTGGTTTGTTTTTATTTAGTCGTGGACAAATAGCCATTGGCCATAAGTGCAAAAGAAATTGATGTAGATTGTAATGGTAGGTTTACAACCACCAAAGTTGTTCATGGTGCACCATCATTGGACTTGGCTTAGAATCATTGGTGGGGGTTCACTATCAACCTTGTGTTCACCAAAAAAAAAAAAAGCATCCATCCAGAGGACCTTCGATGAGCAAGCAGAGGGAGAGCTAGGGAGATTTGGAGTTCTCTATGGAATTTCTCCCATCCACAGTATCAGGACCTACGGCCAACGGATTCCATCGTGAGCCCATTCCTCTATTTGCTAATGAGCCAAGAAAATATCCCTTGCCAACTACAATGGATATAGAAGGTATCCCTTGGCATTAAATCCCATTCGAACCCTTGAAGGACCCAAACTTTAATTATTTATTTTATTGATTAAAGAATTATTTAATTATGATCTAACTCTATAGGAAACCTTGAATTGCTACATGAATAATGATAAGGACATAAACCGTTATATATATAAATTTGACACAACTTTATTCAATATAAAGTTGTTATTTATTAATGTGAAAAACAAAACAAAACAAAACAAAACATCACTCTTCACGCTCTTCGTTCAATTTGTCTTGATACGAAGATTAACGTGTTGCCCCATTCATGAAGATGCTATTGCATACTAATTTTCTTTCGAGCGAAAGGGTTTTAGCTCCCATATGGCTTAGATTGAGGGTTATATGAAAACAAATTTCAATTTAATTATATTTCCTACTGTGTAGTGAGGTGAGAAGTTTTTAACGGTCTGGATTGCTTTTACACACCCATCGTAATTTGGACCATTGATCTTTTCCAAGCTTAATACATCCACATGTTTACAACCCGTTGGTTTCTTGTTGTCGACCTGGTTCATGGGTTTGGTGAGGTTCGTTTGTGAAGGTGGAACAACTGTAGAGGCATCCATTGATCTACGTACTAAATGTCTTAGTTCTGTTTAGAATGGTTGGCCTACTGTCTGTGTTCGGACTGCGTAGTTTTTTGTTTGAGTGGTTGTAAGTAATGTATGTCTAATTGTTTTGTGGTTTAAGGTTTTATGTTATAGTTTCATCTTGCCAGTCATTTAAGGTTTATGCTGTAATATTATGGTCAAATATTTGTATGCATGGATAGTCGCTACTGCTAGTCCTTCGAACTTAGAGGGTTTTGAAAATTATATTTCAACAAAAATGAAAGTGCTAGGGATTTACCGGATACACCCTCCTTTATGGGTTTTATTTCAATTGCTTGCAATTTCTGCTTTCTATATTGTCTAGGGCTCCATTTTTCTTCTATAAATTATACATTTTTCTGGTTATTCAGCTATCTTGTGCAAGCTCCATTTGTTTGCCAATGATCCACAAAAATTAGAAAGAGTTTGGAGATTAGGGTGTTACCTGCACCCATTCGTGTTCAGCCTGCATGTCTATCTTTCTCAGTGGCCTCATTTACCTAGTCCTAGAGCTTCAGATAAATAGAATATAAGCTTGTTTCATCCTTTTTGGTTTTCGCCTGTCTGGTTAGCATATGTGCTGACCTATGGGATAAATGTGCCAACTTTAAATCCTTCCTCAAATTCATGGTACGTTCTTCAACTATATCTACTATCAGAATGTTCATTGGTGGTTACCATAGTTTCGAATCAATTCCTGGGCAGTGGTGACATCTCAATTAGAACTACAAGGCTTGAACCCTTTGAATTATGTCAAATAAGTCAGGTCCTATATAAATATCTTTAATGGAGACAATATAGGCAGGTATAAGAAGCTTCATTAGTCTTATGATAGAGCAGCTAGTCGGTTGGTGACCGGTTCTGGGATTGATTTCTAGCCTCTCTAGTTTTAGAGCAGCCAATCAACTAGTGACAGGTCCCCAGCTTGATTCCTATCCTCTCTAGTTTTCAACATCCCTCGGTGATCTTGAGTCTTGACTCGGATGTCTATCATGTAAACTAATTCTCAACCCTTGTTAAATGTTGGGTTCAAGGTAGTCATGCACACCTTTAGACTTACTGTAAGGGCATCCTTCATGGAAGTGCATGCATCTAACTAATAGAGCAACTCCTCAGTTGTAACTAAGTGCTAAGTTCTGGGTTTGATCCTTACACTTTCCAGTTTTGGATTTCACCGGGTAGTTTTAAACCCCACTGTCTATTGTGTAAGCTATTTCCCAAGCCATGCTTCACTATTGGAATCTAATAAGCACTTGTTTTGACTTGGGTTTTACCAACTCGAAATGAAAACACTAATGCAAGAATCAAAATCTATGCCTGATCCCTTGAAAACAATGTTGAATTTTAATTGATCTCAAAGTGGACAATTGTGTTGTATGACCATTTGCTATAATTTATATTTACTGAAAGGCTTGCCATATTTGACTTGTGGATTTTTTTATTCGGTACTTTTATTTGTGTGATATTGCCTGCAGCTCATATGTGTTTTCCTTTTGCGTTTTTAAACTATTTTACCTAGATTTTCTTAGGACCGTGCTTTTCTATATATACCACATTAGCTTAAAGCTGGCTACTTATTGTAGCACTAAAGAATATACCTTTAGCATGATAAACTTGTATGTTGGCAATGTACAATTGATGCATTTTCCATGGAGTAGTTTGTGACGATCTAGATAGAAGAAACTATTGTAGTCACAACTATTGGTTGATGGATCAGGAGTTATTGATAATTAGTTGTAGATGCTTGTGTTTGTTAGTGGCATTATGAATGCTTTCAAGCTAACATTTGCACATTAATTATGGAAGTTTTATTTTGGTAGGTAAAAGGGGGTACTTTAAATTTGCAGATGCAAAGTAAGTTCATAAAATTGGATGGCCATTCCATGTACTTGAATGCTCTTACATTCTAGTCTTAAAAGAAATGTCATTGAAGTTTCAGTCTATCTATTCCCATCTTATTAATTATTTATGGTTGTCATAGTAGGTAAGTCATGGTGAAGCATAACAATGTTGTGCCTAATGGGCATTTTAAGAAACATTGGCAAAATTATGTGAATACATGGTTCAACCAATCTGCACGCAAGCAGAGGAGACGTATTGGTAATGACACGGAACATTCTTATTTCCCTTTTTCAAAATGTTGTTGATTATGAATATTATTGTTTGTTCAACATGGTAACTGTCTCTTCAATAGTTATTTCTTACCTGTGTTTTTTACTATCTTGTGCATCCCGTCAAAAAAAGGCTGTAAAGATCTTTCCACGCCCCATTCTTGGTCCCCTTTGACCAATTGTACATGGACAAACCCAAGAATACAACATGAAAGTTCGTGTAGGGAGAGGATTTTCACTTGAAGACCTTAAGGTGAGATTATCGTTTCAGTATTTGATTGTATTGTAAATAGATTAAAAGTTTTTGTTTTATTTTAACATCTTCTATGTTAAGCTTTCTAGAGGAAGTTGTACTTGTTTGATTAGACACTATATAGTATATTATCTCTTCTATTATTTTACATCATTGATTTCACTCTGTTATTTTTGAAGTGTTTCTCTGTTAGTTTATCTTTAACATAATGAGTGGAACGAGTTAGATGAAGATTGCTTCTTGAATTAGATTGTCTTTTTTTTACATCCTCGGTAAATTAAGTTATCATAAAATGTATTTTGGAAAAGGTTGGGATATGATGGGTCCAATATTGTACCATAAGATGGATTCTTGCTTTTTTGGTGATGAACCTTGGTAGAATAAGGCATAAAAGTGTGTTTTGCCATAATTTTAGAATGTGATGCATCCAGCATTATGCCATACATGGTTTGGTTTCTTTGTTCCGTAGGGAATCCTTCATTGAAGTGCATGCATCTCACTAATAGAGCAGCTCCTCAACTGTAGCTGAGTGCTAAGTTCTGGGTTTGATCCTTACACTTTCCAATTTTGGATTTCACCGGGTAGTTTTAAACCCCACTGTCTATTGTGTAAGCATGATTGCCCAAGCCATGCTTCACTGTTGGAATATAATAAGCACTTGTTTTGACTTGGGTTTTACTAGCTCGAAATGAAAACATTGATGGAAGAATCAAAAGCTATGCCTCCTCCCTTGAAAACAATGTTGAATTTTAATTGATATCAAAGTGGACAATTGTGCTATATGACCATTTGATATAATTTATATTTACTGAAAGGATTCGCATATTTGACTCGTGGATTTTGTTATTCGGTACTTTTATTTGTGTGATATTGCCTGCAGCTCATATGTGTTTTCCTTTTGCGTTTTTAAACTTTTTTACCTAGATTTTCTTAGGATTGTGCTTTTCAATATATACCACATTGGCTTACCACATTGGATTAAAGTTCGTTACTTATTGTAGCACTAAAGAATATACCTTTAGCATGATAAACCTGTATGTCGACAATGTACAATTGATGCATTTTCCATGGAGTAGTTTGTGACGATCTAGATATAAGAAGAAACTATTGTAGTCACAACTATTGGTTGATGGATCATCATCATTCTATTAGTATACAGTACAAAACTGAGCTCTCAGGTGCTCCTCCCGAAGGAAAACGGAGTGATCCATAGGTTTTTTTATTATTATTATTGGATCATCATTCTCTTAGGAATGGTTTTTGTAACTATCATATTCCATTTTTAACACATTGGACTTGTTTTACAAGAAGCAAGCATTCCTAAGAAATTGGCACTGAAAATAGCTATTGTTGTCGATCATCGTCGCAGAAATTGCTCTCTAGAGATCCTTCAAGCTAATGTTTAGATACTAAAAACATACAAAGTGAAGTTGGTTTTCTTCCTAAGAACTGCTCGCAAGTTAAAGGTAGGATTCTTGCTTTGACTTATGGATGTGTTCTAGAGCAACAAGCAACCTTATTGAGAAAAACTGCAAAACCAAAACATATAGAAGTAGCACTCTTGTAGTCAAAGAATGATCATAGGAAAGGGATGATGCCCATTTTGCAGTTGTGCACATTTTGCAATTACTTTTTGAAGAAGCATTAGAGTGGAGAAAGGGAAATTCATTGAAGGTTAATTTCTTTGTTAAAAAATGAAAACAATTTGATTCTGGAGTCCACCTTCTGCATTTGAGACTTTTACTACTTTCTGTGATGTTCTATGCTTGCAATGACAACCTTAGTGGTATTTGTTGCTGTCACTTTATGCATAATTTTGTGTTATTACTAAAACTCAGGAAGCATAACTTTTTTTCCCCCTATTCACTTCCTTGATTTAGTTTTCTGTTGATCGGAACTACCAATATGGAAAATCATTGCATATGACAAATACAAGATATTAAATAATAAAGATACATGAATTGTGGAAAATCCATAGAACTTGTTTCAGGAATCAAGTGCTATTGTAATGATGAGTACTTCCTTAAGGACTAGAATACTTGTCCTTTGTTTCCAATAACTAGCGACCGCTAATTTTTTAGCATGATTAAAAATTCACAGTAAATACATTAAGTGTATTTTGGAAACTTAAATACTGCAGTAGAAAATAATGTCACCGATAACTAAGAACTGGACTACTAGAAATAAGCTTGTTATACTAGTGACGAACAGCTTCATCGCTAGTATAGCAAGTTCGCTAGAAAAAAAAATTTAAATTTTCCTATCGTCGCTATAGTGACGCACACTTCATCGCTACACCAACAACGCTTTGTAGCAACAAATTTGTTTTTTTTTAATTGCCTTTCATCGCTACACCAACGAAGTTTCGTCACAAAAGCTTTGTTTTTTTTTTTAATTCTTGCTATTGCTATGTTCATCGCTACACCAACAAAGTTTCGATGAAAAAGCTTTGCTTTTTTTTTTAAATTCTTGCTATCTCTATAATGATAAACACATCGTTGCTACACCAACGAAGTTTCGTCGGAAAAACTTTGTTTTTTTTTCAAAAATTGCTTGTTGTCGCTAAAGCGAGGAACACTTCGTCGTTATACCAACAAAGATTCGTCACTAAACCAAAAAAAGCATCGTTACAAGAACTTTTCTCATTTTTTAAAACATTTCCTTTCGTCATTATAGCGATGGCCACTCAAGCCTTTGTCGGTAAATTATCGTCGCAATAGCGATGAAACTTCGTCGCAGTAGTAGCCATCCTTTCGTCGTAGTTGTGACACGTGCCATTCGTCGCAATTGCGACAAAATGTGGAAAGTGTTGCTATAGAGACAAAAGTTTTTCCACGAAAAGAAGGGCCCATTTTTGTCGTTATAGCAACAAAAGTCCATGGGAAAAATGTCCACATGTACTAGTGGTGGCACCTAAAATCGATAAGAGGATTTCGTGGGAATTCTTCAATGGGGAAAATCGAGGAAAATACTAAGAGGCTCTGGGGCAGTCTGTTCCTGTCAGATGAGCACAAATACATAATCAAGTTTTCTCCAGGACATTGTTCCAACATAAAGCAAAGTTGGTAACTCTTTGGGCTCTCCTAAAACGGGCTCAGTCAAAACAAATAACTCATTAACAGTTATTTGGAGATTCAAAGATGGTAACAGATTGGGCCACTAATAAAATTTGGATTGTGACTCCCCATTTGCAAATAGTATTTCAACAATTTTCTCCTTGCTCCATGTTTTTGCGACTACCTCCTTTGCTCATGTA
Source organism: Pseudotsuga menziesii (assembly GCA_001517045.1). Classification (NCBI taxonomy): domain Eukaryota; kingdom Viridiplantae; phylum Streptophyta; class Pinopsida; order Pinales; family Pinaceae; genus Pseudotsuga; species Pseudotsuga menziesii. Next base: position 53,826 of record LPNX010280315.1, read on the forward strand.
TACATAGAACTTAACATAGAAGCGTGCGATCTTTCTAAACTAACATTAGCACTGGCTCCAAGAGTCCTAGAGATACAGGAATGTAGAAATTGAAAAGATAGCGAGACTATTATGTTAACATAAAAGCTACAATGTGTCATAATGTAAGATTGGATATAGACTAACACATTTTTTGGTCACTCACAAAGGTGTAGTTATTTTTCCAGAACATTAGTAAGAAGAAGACTGGATTGGTTGAAATGTAAAGCATGTAAATTTTTTGTAAGTCCTTGGGACAGACTGAGAGAGGTTGTCTAATAGTGGGAAGTTGAGTGAAGCAATTATAGCTATTTTATGTAATTCCTTTGGGACAGTTCATGTTTATTTTTAACAATAAATTATTTTTTCTTAGAAAAAATAGATATATACATATGTATATGTATACATATACATATACATATACATATTATGCATATATGTATACACACACACACACACATATATATACATACATATGTATGTATACATATACATATAGGTATACATACATATAGGTATACATAGTTTGGGTTCTTATCCAACAGACAGATCCTAGATGTTGTGGGGGTAGCACAAGAATGTCTTGCTCCATTAAGACAAAGAATATTAATGCTTTCATCCTAAAACTAGATCTGATCAAATCCTATGATCAGGTTGATTGGTCGTTTTTGAGATTTTCTTGATTCAAATTGGTCTCCCCTATGAGGTCAATAAATGGATAATGGCATGTATTACTTTGGAAAACTTTGCCATTTTGGTAAATGGTTCTCTGACATCTATTTTTAGTAGTAGCAGAGGTATTCAGCAAGGATATCCATTATCTCCAATTTTATTCCTTCTTATTATAGAGGGATTAAGCAGACTCGTTATTTAAGGGAGAAAAGAGAATCTCTTTCAAGGTATCAATATCTCACATACCCTTTCTATCTCACATCTTTTCTTGGTGTAAAAACATCGTCGCTACACCAACGACGCTTCATCACAACAAATTTGTTTTTTTTTTTAATTGTCTTTCGTCGCTATAGTGACGAACATTTCGTTGCTACATCAACGAAGTTTCGTCGCAAAAGATTTTTTTTTTTAATTTGCTTGTTGTCGCTATAGCGACGAACACTTCGTCGCTACACCAACGAAGTTTCGTGAAAAAACTTTGTTTTTTTTTAAATTGCTTGTTGTCGCTAGAGCGAGGAACACTTCGTTGCTATACCAACGAAGATCTGTCACTAAACCAAGGAAAGCATCGTTACAAGAACTTTGCTCATTTTTTAAAACATTGCCTTTCATCGCTATAGAGATGGCCAGTCAAGCCTTCGTCGGTAAATTATCGTCGCAATAGCGACGAAACTTCATCGCAGTAGTAGCCATCCTTTCGTCGCAATTGCGACACATGCCATTCGTCACAATTGCAACAAAATGGGGAAAGTGTTGCTATATCAACAAAAGTTTTGCCACAAAAAATAAGGGTCCATTTTCATCGTTATAGCAACAAAATTCCATGGGAAAAATGTCCACATGTACTAGTGGTGGTACCTAAAATCGACAAGAGGATTTCATGGGAATTCTTCAATGGGGAAAATAGAGGGGACCCCTAAGAGGCTATGGGGTAGTTTTTTTCCTGTTAGATGAGAACAAATACAGAATCAAGTTTTCTCCAGGACATTGTTCCAACATAAAGCAAAGTTGGTAACTCTTTGGGCTCTCCTAAAACTGGCTCAGTCAAAAAAGATAACTCATTTACAGTTATTTGGAGATTCAAAGATGGTAACGAATTGGGCCACTAATAAAATTTGGATTATGACTCCCCATTTGCAAATAGTATTTCAACAATCTGCTCCCTACTCCATGTTTTTGTGACTACCTCCTTTTCTCATGTATACAGAGAACTTAACACATAAGCGCGCGATCTTTCTAAACTAACATTAGCACTGGCTCCAGGAGTCCTAGAGATACAGGAATGTAGAAATTGAAAATATGGTGAGACTATTATGTTAACATAAAAGCTACAATGTGTCATACTGTAAGATCAAATATAGACTAACACATTTTTTGGTCACTCACAGAGGTGCAGTTATTTTTCCAAAACATTAGTAAGAAGAATACTGGATTGGCTGAAATGTAAAGCATGTAAATTTTTTGTAAGTCCTTGGGACAGACTGAGAGAGGTTGTCTAATAGTGGGAAGTTGAGTGAAGCAATTATAGCTCTTTTATGTATGTCCTTTGGGACAGTTCATGTTTATTTTTAAGAATAAATTATTTTTTTCTCCGAAAAAATAGATATATACATATGTATACGTATACGTATGTATATGTATATGTATATGTACATATACATATACATATACATATATGTACACACACACACACACACACACATATATATACATACATATGTATGTATACATATACATATACATATAGGTATACATATAGGTATACATAGTTTGGGTTCTTATCCAACAGACAGATCCTAGATGTGGTGGGGGTAGCACAAGAATGTCTTGCCCCATTAAGACAAAGAAATTAACGCTTTCATCCTAAAACTGGATATGATAAAATCCTATGATCAGGTTGGTTGGTCATTTTTGAGATTTTCTTGATTCAAATTGGTCTCCCCTATGAGGTCACTAAATGGATAATGGCATGTATTACTTTGGAAAACTTTTCCATTTTGGTAAATGGTTTTCCGACATCTTTTTTCAGTAGTAGTAGATGTCTTCAGCAAGGATATCCATTATCTCCACTTTTATTCCTTCTTATTATAGAGAGATTAAGCAGACTCATTATTTAAGGGAAAAAAGAGAATCTCTTTCAGGGTATCAATATCTCACATCTTTTCTTTGTTGATGATGTACTCATATTTGGGAAAGGCTTGGTGAATGAGTAGAAGTATCTTCATGATATTATCAACACTTTTTGTTCCATAGTTGGTATGGCTATAAGCCCATAGAATTCTATGTTTTTGTTTTTTTGTTTTGGTCCAGGAATTAAGAAACAGATTCCTCATTTAATTCCCTACAAAATGGAACCCTTAGATCTTGGTTTCAAATACCTAAAGTATTTCCTTAAGTCAAATTGCTACGAGGACTGGTCTTGGTTAATAAAGAAGATTAAGAAATGAATAAGCAATTAGACCTTTAAATACCTCTCTCTTGGAGGTAGACTAATTTTGACTAAGATTGTCATTGAAAGTATACCGATGTACTGGTTCTCGCTTACCAAGATTCTTGCTTTAGTCATTAAAATCATAAGACAGAGGTTATTTCATTTTCTTTGGTACGGAAATTTGAGTTCTAAGAAGTTTCATCTTACATCTTGAAAAAGTATTTCTCTTCCTAAGAATTTAGGGGGTCAAGGATTTAAGCAACATTGTTGGTTTGGCATTGCTTTGATATTGAAGAGTCTCTGGAGGGGTTTAACAGGTAAGGGCTTATGGAGCAAAGTACTTTTTTCAAAATATATAAAAAGCTGGAACATTAGTCAATGGTTTTGCATGCAAGGTAAATTTGTTTCAAATGCATCTATTATATGGATAAACTTTATGAAAGTTTATCCTCTACTTGAAGAAAGATTGTCCTGGAAGATTGGTTGTGGCTCCCATGTCTTTGGGGGGTGGACCCATTTGTGGGTGGTGAAGGAAATTATCTTCTTTACACCAGACTTATCTCTTCTCTTAATCATAAAAATATACAGGTGTTTGCTCAACTTAGGAAGGTTGAATTAAACTATGAAGAAACAAATTATTGGTTTAAGTGCTAGGGATTTAGACCTTAGTGATGATTTGGAAGAAGAGTGGAACATATTTATTTTGACCATGAACAGAGCCGAGATCCAATTATGAGATGAAGAAGACAAAATTATTTGGGATTGGAAATAATCAAATGGTGCTTAAACTGCTAAGAATGCTTATATGGCTATTGCATAAATGGTCTTGGTTCATTCACCATATTGTTGGAATTGCTCACTCTTGAAGTGGAAAATCCAATTAAAGGTCAAATGTTTTATCTAGATGTGTTTAAACAATAAAATAGTTACTTGGGGCAATTTGAGGAGAAGAGGGCTATGTGGACCAAGTATTTGCATTCTATGCAACGATGAGGATGAATATGTATCTCATATCTTTGTTCATTGCAAATTTGTCAAAATAGTCTGGAATGAATGAAGGAAACTCCTAAAATTTCAGGAAATGTGGGGAGAATATGAATTCACTGATAGTCTTTTATATTAGTTTAAGAGGAAAACAAATTATAAGGAATTACCTCCCTTCTTATATTGGGAGGTATGGAAGACAAGGAATGCACAAATATTTGAGAATATAAAACCAATAGTTTAATTTTTGCACCAAAACTATCTCATTCTTCTATGCTCATTCTAAGGAAAGGATTATGGTTAAATCAAAACAATTTTCTAGACCTATTTTCCCTATTATATTACCCTATGGGAATTTTGATAGGGAAGAAAAGGATGAGATGTGTGGGGTTGGTGGATGTCTGAAAATTAAACAGGGTCGTGCTCTCTTTTTTGGATGGGTGTAGGTTATGGGACTCACACAAAAGCTAAGCTACTTGTGTTATGGTGTCTCCTTTGGTTTACAAAAAATAAAGGTATTGGGACCGTTCAGGTGTTTAGTGACTCAAATATTATCATTGATTGGGCAGGTGGAAATTGTGAGCTTCATGTTATTGTTATTGATTACTAGATCAACAGGGTTAGAGATCAAATTAATAGTTTCCCAACTATCTCTTTCTCACATATCTACCGAAAATTTAATCAAGAGGTTGATTACATTTCAAAGAAGGTTTTTGGACCAAGGGATGGTCATGCATTTTTCGAGGAGTATATGGATAGCATGAGGATTGATGGAAGATCAACATTATTCTTTTAAAACAATTTTTTGGATATATGTTTGTGGGACATTTCATGTATAGCATGATGTTAGCTAGTTTTTTGTTGGATTGTTATCTAGTATGGGTAGTTTTAATTTGACCTCATAAAGGACAATTTTTTGTATTAACAAGAGGATAAGACTGATGATCAAAGAGTTAGGACTGATATAGACAGTTGTTTGTTATCTGACATGCAAGAGTTTTATGATGTAACTTTGATTAAATTTAATAACAAGTTGCTTTTTTTGCGCATTGAAAAAAAATAACATGTATTAATTTGAACATACATTTATTACCTTAGTTTACATTTAATTTACTATTGATATACTTGAATTATAAAAATATGACAAATTCTAAAGATGATTAGCTATAATGCTCGCATCATTCACAACATGTGCACATATTAGTTTTAAGTTGTTAAATAAATAAAACATTAAGAACATCAACAAACAAGAGCCACGAGGTGGCAATGACCCCCGCGAAAGAAATGAAGTTATAGAAATAAAAAACTAGAAACATGAGCATTCATGCAACTTGTGCCTTGAAGAATCAAAAGTTTTAATCTCCTCTATCTGAATTTTTTAATCTCAATATATGCCTCTTAAGATTTGAAATTTAGCAACTTTACCAGCTTTGTAAGAAACTTAAACCATGGGAAATGATGATTCCTCCTTGGTTAGTTTCTTATAAGTAAAACATTGCAAATACCACTCAACTTGTTTACTACCTTGTAGATACATTCAATTTTTTATTATATGAAAAATAATATTTAACTTTATTCATATTAAATTATTAAGTTAAAATCAACATGTTTTAAAACGTAAATTTTGAAATATCTATTTTAAAATTTAAATCCAATACATAAATGAAATAAAATAATAAAAATTAAACCCAAATACATAAATATTATAAAAATGTGAATCTATAAAACTTTAATATTATGTATTATGCAATTTTGACTACTTAATTCAAAATATAACTTAAATAAACTTAATTTAAAATATATTTTTATTATTCAAAGTATATATTATAAACCATGTGATATATGATCATGATTGGGGTGATGTACGGATATGCGCTTCTTAATCACTCAGGGGCTGCAGCTGCAACCCCTATAAAAAAACGGCCCCGAAACCCTGTGTTTTTCCCCGGCCCATGGCACATGGCTAATAGATGGCATATGGTGATGATGAGTTGGTAGATTACATTGAGGACCTGTGGCAGGAGGAAACAATATTCACCTCGTCATGCACAAGCGTTAAACCTCTCGCTGTCACAAATGAGCCTCGCACTGCAACCAAGATAGTTGTGATCTAAATCGTTTCAATCGGTTCAATGGCATCAGGGGTTAATAGTCACTCGTTGGATTGTTCACCAGGGCACACCGCAGAAGTACCACAATTACTGTTGCTTGTTAGATTGCTTGACCCGCAGCTTGGAGGAAGCCCTTTTACACTTTTCGCTCCACACCTCGAGACCATGTTAGGGTTTAATCACCTCTCTAATTTTACCATTCTCCATACATAAATTGATGATAATTCCACTATGAATTCGTCGACACCTTTAAATCCGGACCTACTCAATGGATTTGAGCTTCTAGAAGCAGGATGGCTCGAATCCCTCCTTGAACCCCCAGATCTTTCATCTCACAATGCAGTGGAAGAAACCCACAGTCCAGAAGGGTTTATTACATCTTTTATGTGACTGGTGGACCTGTAAGGGCACTTAACTAACTCCAAATCAGATAAAAGTTGTAGTTAGAATAGGAAGGGTTCGTTTGGTGGAAAGGATGCCTCATGACAAAACCTTAATGAGAAGGGGAAAAACAAATTCCTAACTTCTACAAAAGATCCCATAAATATTATCTACATGATTAACGTCTCCATAGGAGAAGCAGGGAACATGGGAGAGACGACCCTGATAGGGAAAATTAGGGGTCGAAACCCTAGCCCATAGAGTTTAGAGGATTGAGTAAGGAAGAATTGGATTGATATCCCATACTATGAACTAGAAACTAGTGCCCTAACCAAGGTATGGTTCGGCTTAAAATTCAATTGTCCTGAGGATGCTGACAAAATTCTGGCAAAACACTGGAGCTCTGGATCCATTCTTATCTTGCTAAAAAAATGGACCCCGCTCTTCAATCTCTACTATGAAAGAAAGGACACCCAACCAGTATGGGTACGTCTCCCCGGAATCCCTTGGGAATTCTGGAATTTGGACTATTTTCGGAATATTGCAAATGCATTGGGAGTGTTCTTGGAAGCGGCTCTCTCCTTTCAGACTCATAAAGAAAATCGGTCGCATGCATCCTCATTTCCCTCAATATCAGAACAGATCTCGAGGAGCACCTAAATCTCATTTGGGGAAATGACATAAGAAGACAGATCATTGACTATGAAGGCATAACTTTTAGGTGCCATCAATGCCATGCAATAGGACACCTTGCAATAAACCGCCAGCTGGGTTTTACAAAGAACCAAGTCGGGAAAAGATGGAGCCCTAGGGTTGAAGAGGCAAAGGAAGATGACATAAGAACTAAGGGGCATGTAAATACCGATCAACCAGGAGGAAGTACCCTCTCAACCTCCACCTTCTACTGAACATCTCACTAAGGAACCCCGTAAATATTCAGAACAATTTTTGCAGCAGGCCTTGGAGAACTCTCCGGGTAAGTAGTTTGAAACAGCATTAAATGATCATTTGTTAGATATTTCTTTGAATGCTTTAAACCTTAAAGACTCAAAATTAGTAGTTTCTCCCATTTCTATTTATACTCAAGGCCTTCCTATTAACCCCCCCACCTCCTCTATCCTCCTTAGCCCCTACCCCCCTAGACTCTTCCCTTCCATCGAGGACTACTCCTACTTCCCCCACTTCTTGTTCAACAATTCGATTCCACCTTCAGTCGAGAGACATCCCTACACTATCTGACTATACCTCCACACACACTGGACTAGGGCTAGGCCCTAGTTCCCCCCTAAAATGAAAAGGAAGAGGGAGACCCTCGTTCATCTCCTATGCACAATAGAAAGCATTGAAGGACTAGGTAAATGGAATACAAAAAACAATTTTTTGGGAACTTAGATAAATGCAAGCCCTGGAAGGAGTTCCCAAATGAATATCCTCTTACAAAATTGTAGGGGTTTGGCAAGTACCCAGAAAAAACTTGCCCTAAAGAGGATGCTTCTTGTACAAAAACCGGAAGTGATTCTCTTACAGGAAATAATGGGGTCATAAACAGAGGTCACAAATATGTTAAACTCCATTTCTTGAATTTATAATTTTTCTGTCTCAAAGCGCAAAATGCCACTCGGGAGGACTAGCTCTAGGATGGAATCAACTCTCTGTAAAGTGCCTTAACTCTTGGGGATCCACTCTTGGTATGGGGATGCTCTTGTTTTGGGCTAAAGCAAATATTAAACTAACCATTCTCAACATCTACGGCCCATATGACAATAGAGTTGATTTCTAGTACAAGCTATGTGCTTCTCCTTTCTTAAAAGAAGAAAATATCTTTATAGGAGGGGATCTAAATTTCACTCTCAACACCCAAGAAATTTGGGGACCAAGAGCAAGGGTGGACCCTTTGGAAACCTAATTTTCTCATTTTCTGCAAGCCTCCCAGTTGGTAGACTTAGATCCCATCAAGATAAAACCCACTTGGAACAACATAAGAACAGGGGACAACAGAATAACAAAGTGTTTGGATAGGGTTTTGCTGGAAGAAATTATTATAAGTAAGAACATGATGTTCATACAATGGGTTGATTCTGGTGGGGACTCATGATCACCTCCCTATTTGTCTATAAATATTGAATAGTCCTGAAAAACTAGTCATCCCTTTCAAATTCTGCACAACATGGCTAAAAAATGAGGAAGTGATTCGACTAATCCAAACAAATTGGATTCCTCATGTGGATGAAGAAGGGAGACATGTTGCAGTACATTTTGTTCAAAATATCTACCGAATAAAACCTCTTCTCAAAGAATGGGCTAAATTTCAAAAGGAGGTGGAGGATCAAGCTCTTTTCTAGATTGAAACAGAGCTAGCTGAATTCCACAATTCAGAAGGAGGTGGCCTTCACACTAAAGATTACAAGGAAAATCTAAGCTACTTGGAATCCACTAGAAATAAGATTCTGAAAGAAAGGGAGGAATTTTGGAGATTAAAAAGTAGAGCCATCTGGCTGAAATGTAGTGATGACAACACAAAATTCTTTCAATCTTTTGCAAATGGAAGAAAAATGCAGAACACTCTCTGGGATTTAAAAAACTCCAATAATGAGTTTCTCTCCTCCTTTGAATACCTGGTTGGGATCAGTAAATCACACTTTGAAGAGCTCTTCAAGGCAAAAAACCAAACAGTGATCGTGGAAGTGATACAAATCTCATAATTCTTCCTAGGCCGAATTTTAGAAGAGGATAACTCGAAGCTTATGGAGGAGAGTTATGAGGATGAGCTGAAAGAAACTCTACACGATTTCCAAAAGGAGAAAATCCTAGGGCCATATGGATGGACCATTTAATCTTTTCTAGCTCTATATGACATAATAGAGCCTACTCTACTCCATTTGGTAGAAGAATCTCGATTAAACGGGCATATGCATCCTCCCCTAAATTCCACCTTCATTGCACTCATTCTAAAAAGAGAAAGCCCAGTTTCCTTGGAAGACTTCAAGCATATCTCCCTCTGTAACATCACCTATAACGTGGTGGTGAAAATTATTGCTCAAATACTCAAAAAGGTGCTCTCAAAAATCATCTCTTTGGAACAATTTAGCTTCCTTGAAAATAGGAAGATTCACGAAGCTATAAGAGTAGCACAAGAAGGTCTTCACAACATAAACACTAAGAATTTAAAAGGAGAAATTCTAAAGATTGACCTCTCGAAGGATTTTGACACGGTAAGTTGGCTCTATCTTATACTTCTCCTAACCCATCTAGAATTTAATTACACCTTTGTAAAATGGGTTTTTTGTTGCATCTCCACAACTTCTTTTGTTGTCCTCATTAATGGATCAGCCTCCCCCTTCTTTACCTTGGAGAGAGAGATTAGGCAAAGATCCCCTCTTTCCCCTCTATTTTTTTCTGTTGGTGATTGAAGTTCTTAGCCGAGCCCTGACTGATGCAAAAATAAGAGGCCTTTTCTCAGGGATCAAATTGGCAAGCGACCTAAACCTCTATCATCTTCCCTTCGTGGATGACATCCGTATATTTTTTTATGGATAGATCAGGGATACAATTAAGCTCTTAGAAATATTGCAACTTTTCAGCACAACCACAGGAGTGAGACTGAATGAGCAAAAATCCACCCTCTCCCCCTTCAACATGGAAGAAGTAGAGCTGCAAAGTTACTCAAATATTTTCCCTTTCACCATATCCCCTTTGGAGGATGGCTCAAAATACTTGGGTTTTAGGTTGAAACCAAACAGTTACAGAAAGGAAGATTAGAACTGGTTGTTGGAAAAACTGGAAAGAAGGATCAATAATTGGTGCAACATATGGCTCTTCGGGGTAGGCAGTTTAGTTTTGGTCAAATCGATTCTTGAAGCCATCCCAGTATATTAGATGTCTCTCGCTTGGATTCCAAATGCCATCTTGGAAAATTTGTGAAAATTTTGTTCCATATTTCTTTGGCCATGAAAGAATGAGAGTTTTTCCCTCCCTTGGGTGAGATGGGATCATATTGCAAGACCCAAATCTCTGGGTAAATGGGGCCTTAAAAACATCCAGTTTTTTGCAAAATCCCTAGCTGCAAAAGCAGGCTAGAGACTCATATCCACACAAAGTCTCTTGATTGAGGTTGTTTGTAAAAAGTACATTGCCCTTGATTATGTCTTTGGATGGATTAGGAATTCTCCTTTCCTAAATCCATCCCCAATCACTATTATTTGGAAATACATTGCAATGCTTTTCCTGTTATAAAAAATGGGTTATCCTAGAAAATAGGAAATGTCTCTCAGCTGCGTATAGGCGCAAACCCCTGGGCTGAAATTCAAACTATCCATTTCCTCCCTCAATAACTTATCCATCACTTAAACCAGAAAGGGTACTTCCACCTCAATCAAATAGTGAATCCAGGCTCTACACATTTCTGATAGCAAGGATGAAAGGGGGATAGAGATCTGGAACTTCCATCCCACCTAATTGCAAACTAGCTCACCAACTCCCTGGACCAACTCATCTAGGATAAAGTAGCCCATGGTCTCTATACCCCAAAGATAGAGTATCAACATCTAAATGCCATCACTCACCAAGGATACCCCCTTTCATACAGAAAGGTTTGTGGAAGCTAAACTTCCCTCTTCAATAAAAATTATTCATGTGGTGTGCGCTGGAAAATAAAATTCCAACCTAGGATAGAATGAAAAAAATGCTCCTTGAAAGGTCCGGGATGGTGCAAATTATGCAAATATGGGGATGAAAACATAACCCACCTGTTCATCTCCTGCCATTTCACAACTCAAATTTGGATTGCTACTCAAGCCCTGCTTAACACAACTCTGGTCTAGCATGGTCAAAATCTAGAAGACGCCTGGAAATCTTGGAATCATTTTTCCTCTCTAAAATCATTACCCCTTTTTCACATTTGGGGCATCTGGCTTGCTAGAAACGCAACTATTTTTCAGGACAAATTATCATCACCAGATAGCATTGCAAAACAGGGGATTGACATTCTATCATACTTCTCACAATCTAAGGATTCCCTGATGATTCGTACCATTAGTGAAGAACATATAAACTTCACTCTTCCCTAGGCATTCTTTGATGGATCCTCTCAGGACCTTATTTGTGGAGGGGGAGCAGTCCTTTTCCTTTCTCAAAATCATCATTTCAAAATCCAAATGGTTTTAGGGAGGGGAACAAAAAAAATTATCGAACTCTTTGCATTAAAACTTCTTCTCTGTTTTTCCCTAGAAAAAAATTGCAGAAATATTCAATTTTTTGGGGATTCAATGGTTGTAATCAACTAGGTGAATAAAATTCAAAAGTGTAGAAATATAAATCTCATTCCTCTATTTGAATAATTTGGCATACTTATGGGATTTTCGGTCTTCTTTTATACAGGGGATTTTATGCAAAAATTTCATGTTTTTTTTTTAGAATATATGAGTCTTCCGAGAAACTCGACAATGGTTTTTTGATACCATGCAACTACAAGGGAACATAAGCAGTTTTGACAGAAATATGAAAAATGGTTTTTCTGTTTCATCTTTGATTTAAAAATTCAGTATATGAGATTATTCAGGGACCTGCGAGAACTAGTCGCAAGACTCGGATCTTGTGTAAAAGTATGCATGCATAGTTTTTTTTTGCAGTTGTAATTTCTTTGCTTTAATGAAAACATGTTTTTTTTTCTATGAAATATATATATATATATATATATATATATATATTTATTTATTTATTTATTTATTTATTTATTTATTTATTTATTTATTTATTTGACGGTGCCAGTCAAGGTGACCCATCCATTGGAGGGGCGGGAGGTGTGATCTATTTAACTGAAACATACAAAATCTATCTCAAACTTGGCCTAGGAAGAGAAACTAACAGTAAAGCAGAGCTCTCAGCGCTCTGGGCAACTCTAAAGATAGAAAAAGACAAACAACTAACAAGGTTGCATATCTATGAAGGTTCTAAATCAGTCATATAATGGGCATCAGGAAAAAACAATATAAGAGCTCCACACTTTGCAAAATTTGCTAAAATCAATTTGAGAATTACAGTCAGCCTTTGAAGTAATCCTCTTTAATCACATTTACATAGAATACAACACATAATCGAATACGTTGTCTAAACAAGTTCTTGTCACTCAGTCGAGGATCATCGAAGGAGAGGTCGCTGGTGAAGTTGAAACTCTTTTGTAGTCTAGTTTGAATCGGCGGGGTTTTTCATGCTTAAGCGACAAGCACACAGCATACAAAACAGGGGTGTTTTTTTTTGCAGGGTTTGTTGTCTAGTGTGAAAGACGCAAAAGGCAACTCAGTATGCCAACTTATCACAGGTTTTATTCTTGAGTGTAGATCATTTTTTTGATGTATGTAAGAAAAACATCTTTGTTCCTAAAGATGAATCAAGAATAGACAAAGAAATGATGAAAGCCTTGTAAACAAAGCAGCAATGTAAGCTCATTGGATAGCTCATGTTATTCGTCTAAATAAAAGTTTCTTTTCTCTGGAAATATATATATATATAATAAACCATATTTAATTGTATTCATATTACATTATTCATGCTAAAATCCAAATTATATGCATTATCCAATTTTGACAACTTAATTTAAAATATAAGTTAAATAAGTTTAATTTAAAATATATTTTTATTATTCAAAATATATATTATAAACCATATTTAATCTTATTCATATTACATTATTTATATTTAAATCCAAATTATTTATATTAAAATCAACTTACAAGGAAAATAAATTCAAAATCTACAAGAATCCTGACTTGTTCATTATTAATCCAATAATGAATAAATAAATTCCAGTGTCACCAGAATCAAACATAGGTCCATTCATTCATTCATTCATTACATAGGGGCTCAACAAGAGCAAACATGTCACTTATAAGAATTGAACCTAGGTGGGGAGGGTAACATTCATTCCTCCCAGCCACCCAAGCTACAACCAATGGGCAATCAAGATATATATGATTATTAGTCATTTTAAACCTTTTATGTATGTGTGAGACTAAAAAACTAATTTACATACCATTCTCAAATAGTTTGGCATTCTATTCAATTATTAATTATGGGAATTTATTTTATTGAAGATTAACTAAACAACGTTAATATACGGTAATCAGTGTAAAATAAAATTATGGCCTTTCACCAAATACAAATCTCACCCAAATATATCAACGGGGTAGAATTGATTTGTAGCTAGGGATGAAAAAAATTAGGAATAAGTTTCAACGAAATTTGGAAATGGATATGGTGATAAGTATCCCCAATTTTCAACAATTATCAAGTAAGAAACCTTCAATAAAATATATCTTTTTAAATTCCAACTTTTTTAATTTTCTATAAATCAATTTCTAAACAATATTAGTTTGGTAAGTATTCATAACTATTTCTATTATAAAAAGGTATTCTTACTTTTCAAGATATCTTGACACTTTGACTTTTTCAAATGTCATAATAGAAATTATTTTATTGCAATTATAACAAATTCTTTATATATATATAATTTTGAAAAACCTTAGTAATTAGCAATACCCCTCTATATTTATGCAATCACTAATGTAAAGCACAATGAATACCATTGTGCCTCAAAATGATGTGAAGACTATAAACTCCCTAAAAGACATATAATGCAAAAGTCCATCTTCATCACCTATTATCTATTTGCACTCTCCATAATATTCTTTGAGAGAATATTGTCATTCCCTTTATTCTCATTAACGGGACATTAATATTAAAATATTTCAAAATATATTGAAATTGTAAATTTTAGTCCATTATTGAGTTAAAACATTTTATAAAGAAACTAATTAAGACTAAGTTCAAAAAATCCATGTCATTCAATCTACAAGGTACACTAATCATTCACAAATGAAAATGGTGAGAGAACAAGGCATTTATTTATTGATTAATTATAATGATTTTATTAAAATATTGTCGATTTTTGTTTGTATGGTGATTGGTTCTTTTATTTTTTATCAACCATAATGGGTGACAAGTTCAATACTTATATTTATAATTAAATAAATACAATTTTTTGAGATATTTTTTTTTTAAATCACGATGTTTTTTACACAAATGGAAAGGTCATGATATGTCGAACAACATTAAGAGGTTACTAAGTTTTGACCTTAAAAACAACAATTTTAGGCCTCCAATAAAAGGTTCTAGACCCCAAATCACTAAAGTAAGATGTGCTCATACAATAGACCTTACAAACCAATTCCTCTAAGTTTTCCACCTAAAAAACAACAAAACAAATGGCAAATAATATAAATATATGTTCCAAATAAATCATTTTCATAGAGCTTGAAAACATCAATAACAACTCATCAAACTCTTAACTCCTTAGCTATAAAATAAGTATAATTAATTCCACACGTTAACTTTTTCTAAAAGAAAATAAAAGTGGAAAAGTATCCGCTCATGATACATGATTTGGTGACGAGGGAATGCTTCTAGTGTAGCCACAAACAAGTCACACTAAATCAATTTGGAATGAGCAAACTATAGACTCTATTAATTCCAAATGGGTAGCCACTCATTTACAGATCTACTAATTTGTTTTTATTATAGATAAAATTATTCCTTTTTCCAACAGGAATTTGAATTATTTCCATTTGATGTCGTAAAGAGTATAACCTAAAATTAACATACAATGGAATCTGTATCTTTCAGTATAAAGAATATTCAAATTCCAAGCAGTGGATATTAGGATTATAAAAAGAAGTTGCCATAAAATATGCCAAACATGCAAATATCTATTCCCAAAGGAGGAAGGAAGAAATTATGTACTTACAATTCTATGATTGAAAAACATTCATATATGTATGTATCTTTCTTTTATTATAGCAGCTTGAGGGTTTGGAAAAACCACACAGGCCTTTGAGAAATTTATTCAAGAAGGCAGAGAGAAATTTATTAAAGATTTATTTACATATATAATACAACTATTTTTGTTTGTTATGTTTGGTTGATCATTTTCTCATGCTTACTCATCATATTTTATATGTATGGCAACTGGGCATTCAATGCCAACGAAAGACTCAATTATGGCATATTGTCATGTTTATTGTCTCTTTGGCAATTGATTACATATATGTTGGGTTTCAAGTGCCATATGTCAATTTTATTCAACTTAACTCTCTGATTACATAGTCTTGCATTCAACACCCATCATCAATTTTTTCTAGCCTTTTATTGCTAAACGTTGTCGGGATTTTTTCCACCATTCAACCATTATAAAATATTTCAACTTCTATATAAATATAGAGAGAGAAATGACTCATGGATAATTATTTATATATTTACCTATCTGGTAAGGTTATTATTGGCCTTATGCTTTTGGCAAAATTGACAACATGTTATGCAGTATTGATCATGTGACTATAACAGACGCATCGCCCAAAAGTTCCTAAATCCTCCATCACACAAATGTGGATGTATGCTAAGAATCTCAAGTCCACGCTCGCTAACACTCCATCTTCATACATCTATGTTGCTCCTGCTCATATCCAATCATTTCCTTATAAGGTTATGTGTATTCCAATCATATTTTATCAGATAAATTAAGAATTTATTCAAATTGTAGGTATATTGGGTTCAACCAAGTAGTAACAGGCATAAAGGTCGATGTTTTAAAATGGGTCACTAAAATTTGAATTTGAGTATTCCATCAAAGAGAAATACAAGATAATTATTATTTTTTGAGAGAGAGAAATACCATTTAAGCTATGATAAGGTTGATCCTGATTTCTGGTGGGAAAAGCTAGGTCCCTCAATCAAAGTTGCATTGATTGTTACCATGTTGATCCCTCTATCCATTGTCAGTGCCCATGTCATCTTATTTGATAATGTATTGGACAAGGAAAACAACGGGTGCAGAATGCACACATACCCAAACTAAATAAAAAGAACTTAGTTCATAAAATTCAATATGAATCTCAATGAAAAAAAATCAACCTTTTATGGACCATAAACCCAGAGCAAAAAGTAGTCTGGCACAATCATTGGCCGAATCAATTATCCATGTAGTACTCATTCTAATTTGTATTTTCAATAGTCCTTTCATGTATATTTATTTTCCAACATATCAACAAATAACATTACTAACACTCAACACAAAAATAATAGCCTACTAAACTTAGGCCGACTACCCTTGAAAATTGCAAGAATATCTTGGGATTATAAATTTGTGGGCTCAATTTTATGTTCTCGAATGTGCCAAAGCTTTCTCGAGTTGGAATTTCTGTCCATTTTATCCTGACCTACGAGATTCATCACCCAAATGTCACCATATGGGAAAACTATGTGCCATCGAGCATTAACCAAACACCCAATAACCAGGATAGTACATGTACCTCCAGTCAAGGGTTAATTTTGACGGGAACCCTTACCCATCAATAAAAAAAATTACGATGGTTTTCTTTAAGAAAGTTCTCTTCATCTGAATTTTAGTATCATTTTTACCTGGCTCAAAAAAAATTGAGTGTAACCAAAATTAATATATGACAACAGAGCAAAACATAAGTTTTAAAAAACCAAAAAAATAGCTTTGACAAGAGAAAAAAAAATCAGTTTTGAATATGAGTATTTTTCAAGAGCAACAAACAACTAGAAGTGGATGCTTATGAGGGTTAACAACCATTTCCAGTTCATTTTGAGTGAATACCAAAAGTACTCTTATTTTTTTGGCATTCTATTGTTATTTGTTTTGGGATTCAATTGTTATATTTTGGGCAAGACGCTGCATGTTAACCATTAATTTACACAATCGACTGATCCTTTTCTTTGTCAGATAATATTCAAGCAACGAAATAAAATTAGAACAGAATATGTTGCTCAACCAAAACGAACCGTTGGTTATAAATTAAGTCACAAGATTCCTCTTCCATTATCTTCACATAATTTGGATTTTGTCAACAATTAAAGTCTTTTAAACTAATTTGTTAAAGTTAATAAATAAAATATTATTTGTGAATACTCAACCTTAATAATCATAATAATAACCAAGTGTGTGACGTATTCCAACACCTAGGGTTTAGCGTTTTAGCAAAAAATGCTACAGACTCGATTGAAGGACCTAACTGGGACTTTCAAGTTTCTAAACCACACTGGATTGTAATTAAGTTAATCGTTTTCAATGAAAACGATTAACTTAATTACAATCCAGTGTGGTTTAGAAACTTGAAAGTCCCAGTTGGAAAACGATTAACTTAATTACAATCCAGTGTGATTTAGAAACTTGAAAATCCCAGTTAGGTCCTTCTAACGAGTATGTAGCAGTTTTTTTCTAAAACCCTAAACCCTAGGTGTTGGAAGATGTCACTATTTGTTCTCCGCATTAACATAAAACCAATATGATTATTGTTAGGGGATAACTCCAAATAAAAGCAAGTATGTATCCCTAATTCTTGACAACATGCCCTGAAATATGGATACCTCAGTATAGTGCACATTAATTAGGTATACATACTCTTCAAAGTTCAGACTAAAATCCAAATTAGGATATCTCACTGTAGCAAGAAGATGGGTAAGGTAGACTGGAAATTAGGATTTTTATATATTCATTTATAAGAGAAAATTCATTCACAATACATAACTAATAGATGAAACGCCAAATACAGACTTACAAAGCAAAGCATCAACTTACCATTTGAAATGGAAAATTGTGTTAAATTTTGTAATCTCAATGGTTAGTTGGTTAGTTAGTTAGTGAGATAGGTGACCCATGGAATTAGTTGACCTATGGTATTCACCCATAGTATTGTCATTTGTATTTCCTATTTATTCTCGATCTAATAATGATAAAGCGGTCAATCTGACCATAGTGTTTATGTCTACTTCATTGTTTACTTTGTCATGGTATCAGAGCTTATGAATTGATCCATCCATTGTCTGGGCAAGCCTTTTCACAGAGTGGAAAGCACGTACATTGAGAAGCAGCTGGTGTAACCCATGCTAGATCCGTCAAACCTGTAAACATTAATTTGCACAGGTGATTGACAACTTGGAGGAAGAAAAAAAAAGTGTGGAGTAAATTTCTTCAAAGGCTCCATACTTCCCAAGCTAACGCACTCCTAGATCTGCGGCCTAAACACTTACAGTTTAGCAAGCAGCACGAACTCATTTTTCTTTTTTGAAATGATTCTCTGCACTCTTGTTTGTCAGTGTAGACTACCGATATGAGCCAGCTACACGGCCACTACTCAGATCGCCAAAGAAATCGTAGTTTTCTTAGTTTGCATCCATTTTTCGATTGTCAGGAAATCCCAAATCTGAACTCTTTACTTGAGCGCTTCCACTAACATGAGCAACAATTCTGAGAAGCGGACTTTCGGATAAGGAGCTCGGCATTTTTCTGATATTTTTTTTTCAAATTTCCATAACAGTTTCTTTAGGGGTTTTGGTAAAGCCTTTCCTTCACACCATTTTATGTTGGGAACGGCGTAACCTAAAGAGTCCACTACACCTTTCACATAGTGAAGAGCAGTTCCACCGCCACTTGTGAAGAAGCAAAGCATGTTACCACCACTCTGCTTGCATTTCGAAAACATGGTGAACTGTCAGAACTTACACTAATTTTTGGACTCGCGCCCTCCACCACTAGGGTAATTTTTAGGGGCGAAATTTCACCAATTGGTTATTTTTGGGTTTTTTTAAAAAAAATCACTATTTGGGCATTTTTACTGTCTAATATCGCTTATATTTACATGAAATATGGTTTTTTATCATAATATTCGCCAAAATTTACACATTTCAGTGTTAATTTTATGTTTCATATTTAATATTCGCCTACGTATCTATAAACATGTTTTTTCAATCCAAAACAATCCCCTAGAATACTATACTTAAGTATAATATTAGAATCCTTTAAAAATGCCCTACCCACCGCCCTTTGTCAGTGACCAAGGAGTGTTGCTCTATTTTTTTTCAAATAAAAAATAAGGTGGAAAGATGGCCATTAACAACTCATTGAAGCCAATCTCCAGACCTGCTCTGACCAGGGTCAAATATGAGTTCTAGTCTATCAAGATGAAGACGTTTCTCCAGCTCAAAAAATGTTGGGATATGGTTGAAACTGAGTTCAAAGAACCAGATTATAATGCTATGGTCGCAATGAATAATGCCTAGAAGAGTGTTGTCAAAGCTCTCCGAGATAGAGATCTCATAGCCACATGGTTGATCCAAAGTTGCATCGAGGAGTCCATTTTTCCACGGATCACAAGAGCTACCAGGGCATATCAAGCTTGGAATCTACTTGCATCGTCCTACAAGCGAACCGATCGCGTTAAAACGGTAACACTGCAAACCCTATGCCTTCAATTTGAAAGTTTGAAGATGAAAGAGTCATAAATTATAGATCAGTTCATGACTAGGGTTTCGGGCATTGTGACCCAATTCCAAACCTTTGGTGAACCCCTACAACAAAATATAGTTGTTCAAAAGATTCTTCGGTGTCTCACCAATAAGTTTTCTATGGTAGTGACTGCCATAGAAGAGGCAAAAGATCTGTCTCAGTTCACCCAAGAAGAGTTGACTGGATCTCTTCTATCTCATGAAGCTCAACTCTATCAAGAATAAGAGTCATTGACCAATGCTTTTAGCATCCAAGCTTCCCTCAACAGAGGTCGAGGTAGAGGAAGAAGAGGCTGAGGGTCTCCAGCTATAGAGAACAAAACCAGTCACTCCCATGAACACTCTGAGCATTCAAAACACTCTCACAACTCTCAAGGTTAGAGGAGGAGAGGCAAGAGATGGACCAATAAGTATAATGTTCAGTGTAACTATTGCAAGAAGTATGGACACTATGAACGAGAATGCAGAAAGAAGCAAGCTGACCAGAACAATAGCAGAGCCAATGTCTCTAAAGAAGAAGAAGGCTCATCAAAGGTGATGTTTTTGTCTTATCAAGCAACTAAAGAACACTGTAGCACAGATCTATGGCTACTAGATAGCAGTTGCAGAAATCACATGACAAGTAATAAGTCACTATTCTCTAGTTTGGATTCCTCTGTTGTCACAAATATCAAGCTAGGAGATGACTTTCTAGTCCCAACAAAAGGAAAAGGTACTATCCATGTTCTTACAAAGCAAAATGACAAGAAATTTATTCATGAGATGTTCTATGTACCACATTTGAATGTAAATCTGATCAGTATAGGTCAATTACTTCGGAACCAGTATGATATTAGGTTTTATGATACATATTGTGCTATTTATGATAAACCCACCAGTAAAAGAGTCATAGCCAAAGTTGAAATGACCAAGAATAGAATATTTCCTCTCAGTCTCAAGAGTGCCAACCATCCACAGTCTGTGGCCCATATGGTTTCTAGTCTAGATGAATCCTGGTTAAGGAACTGTAGATTTGGTCATCTTCCCTTCAAGAATCTCAATCTCCTGCACAAACAGTTAATGGTCAAAGGGTTATTGGTTATTCATGAACAATCTAACACCTCTGAGAATTGTATCATTGGTAAACATCAAAGGGACAACTACCCCACTTCCACATCTCGATCCAAAGAACATATTGAGTTAGTTCATACAGACCTTTGTGGACCCATGTAAACCCAATCCATAAAAGGTACTTTTTATTTTCTAACTTTTATTGATGATTTTAACAGGAAAGTATGGATTTATTTCCTCATAAACAAATCATAGACCTTCTCCAGGTTCAAAGACTTTAAGGCACTCACTGAGAAGCAATTTGGAAAGTTCATTAAAATGATCAGGTCAGATGGTGGAGGTGAATATGATTCCCATGATTTTTCAGACTTCTATAAGCAGCATGGCATCCAGAGACAGTTTACCACCAGATACACTTCACAACAGAATGGATTTGTTGAACAAAAGAACCAGACCATCATGAACATGGCCCGCAGCATGTTTTCACACAAGAAGCTATCATATGAGTATTGGGTTGAATCTATTGCATGCTTAGTCTACTTGCTCAACATATCACCAACGGTGAGTGTCCAGGACAAGATTCCTGAAGAAGCATGGAGTGGCACTAAGACTAGTGTCACACATCTCATAATTTTTTCTTCTGTTGCATATGCACATATACCTTATGAACTTAGAAGGAATTCGGATAAGGAGAGTGAGCACTGCATTTTCATTAGTTACGGTGAACAACACAAGGCATACAAACTGTATAATCATGTCACCAAAAAGGTTGTGGTGAGCAGAGACGTAAAATTCATTGAAGACAAATGATGGAGTCATCCTTCAGAAATACAACATGAAGAACATTCATATTAGCCATATCTCCCTATCATACTTCCAAGATTGGAAGTATAGCAGCAAGAAGAAACACCAAGAGAGAGTCCACCACAGAACCAGAAAACCATAAGCTTGAGAGAGTTATATGAACAGACTCCAGTTCTTGATGAGCAAATTCAGTATGCTATATTCTCCTGTCAGCGCACATATTTTAATGAAGCAGTGAAGGATACATAGTGGGTAAAATCCATGAATGAAGAGATTGATGCAATAGAGAAAACCTGAACTTGGGATCTTATTGACCTCCCAGCAGACAAAACCAGTATTGCAGTCAAATGGGTCTATAAGACCAAACTGAATGAAAAAAGGATAAATTGACAAGCTCAATGCAAGGTTGGTTGCCAAAGTATATGCACAATAATATGGTGTAGATTATGATGAAACCTTTGCTCATGTAGCAAGGATGGATACCATCAGAGATGTACTTTCCATTGTAGCACAAAATCAATGGTTTGTGTATCAAATGGATGCGAAATCAGCCTTTCTTAATGGTATTCTTGAAGAAGAAGTTTATGTAAACCATCCACCTAGTTATACTTTCAAAGTTCATGAAGACAAAGTATTTAAGTTGAAAAAGGCCTTGTATGGTCTAAAACAAGCTCCACGAGCTTGGTACAGCAGGATTGACTCCTGCCTCATCAACAATGGTTTCAACAGAAGTAGCAATGAGCCCACTCTGTATGTCAAAACATAGCAAGGTAAAATATTTCTTGTATGTGTTTATGTTGATGACATGATTTACTCCAGTAATTTGATGCTTGAAGATTTCAGGATAGTCATGAAAAAATAATTTGAAATGACTGATCTAGGATTGATGAAGTACTTCCTTAATGACTGATCTAGGACTGATGAAGTACTTCCTTGGTCTGGAAGTTACTCAAAATGAAAAAGGTATTTTTATTTGCTAACATAAGTATGCTAATGATATTTTGGAGAGATTCAAAATGGATAAATGTAAACCAGCAGAAACCCCCATAGCTCTTGGCACCAAGTTAACCAAGAATGATTATGGACCAGCAGTAAATGCTACTCTCTATAAAAGAATGGTAGGAAGTTTAATGTACTTGACTACAACTAGACCTGATTTGATGTATGTTGTCAGTCTTATTTCCATATTTATGGAGTATCTGAAAGACTCTCATGAGAAAGTTGGAAAACAAATTCTGAGATATGTTGCAGGCACACTTGGATATGGCCTCTAGTACACTCATACACCAGATAGTACTCTCATAGGGTACAATGACAGTGAATTTGTAGGTAGTATTGATGATAGGAAAAGTACATCTGGTTATGCTTTCCATTTGGGTACAAATATGATCTCTTTGGCATCTCAGAAACAACCCAAATCTGCAGAAGTAGAATATGTAGTAGCCACCACAGCAGCTTACCATGCAGTTTGGATAAGAAGACTTTTAAATGATATGGGACACATTGAATAGGATCTGACCTGTATTTTCTTTGATAATAGCTCCGCAATACAATTGTCTAAACATAATGTATTTCATAGAAAAAGCAAACACATTGACCCTCCCTATTATTTCATTCGTAAGTTAGTCAATGACGGACAAATTTCATTAATTTTTTGTGGCTCTAAGGAGCAGTTGGCTGACATGGTCACCAAACCATTGGGAACATATGCATTTGTATATCAAAGAGAGCACTTAGGCATAGACAGTGTTGAATATGTACTACCAGTTGAGATTAAGGGGGTGTGTTGAATATTGTAATCTCAACGGTTGGTTAGATAGTTAGTTAGTCATTTAGGTGACCCATGGTATTAGCTAACCTATGGTATTCACCCATACTATTGCCATTTGTATTTCCTATTTATGCTCAGTCTAATCATGAGAAGGCGATCGATCTAACCATAGTGTTTATGTCTGCTTCATTATTTACTTTATCAAATCAGATATCCAATGGCATAACTAGTTTTAAAAATATGCTTAAAATAGATAAATTTCTAGAATGTACTAACCTTGCAATTAGGAAAGAAAATCTTTGTTGAAAGATTCTGCAGCCAGCAATAAACATTGGACGCATCAGCATGAACAACTTGTGCTCTGCTACAAGAAATTGTAGAGTTCTACTTCTCCTTAGGCAGAATTGGATAAACAAAAAGTGTTCTTCTTAACTATTACTCATCTAATAGGCCATCTTAGTGTTTTATGCATGTAAAAAGTCTTTTGTTTTTTATTTTTTATCAAATGTATGTTTATCCAATATAGCCTATCAGTAATTTCTCCCCATCCAGCCATGTTGTGCACTCAACACACAGGAAAACCTTAATGTTCCAGTGGAACATTTACACACCCATATGGTCAAGGAGCTTGGAAATTAGGGAGGCTCACCTTGGTCTTTCTAATGGTCCCAAATGGAACACACCGAAAGGTTTTCTCTATTACAACACATGCACCAAATAGAAGGAAAAAATATTACTGCTTAAGTAGTCTTTCAGATATTTCCATATTTATGGAGTATCTAAAAGACTCCCATGAGAAAGTTGGAAAATAAATTCAGAGATATGTTGCAGGCACACTTGGATATGGCCTCTAGTACACTCATACACCAGATAGTACTCTCAGAGGGTACAATGACAGTGATTTTGTAGCTAGTATTGATGATAGGAAAAGCACATATGGTTATGCTTTCCATTTGGGTACAAATATGATCTCTTGGGCATCTTAGAAACAACCCATTGCCAGCATGTCTTCTGCAGAAGTAGAATATATAGTAGCCACCACAGCAGCTTACCATGCAGTTTGGATAAGAATACTTTTAAAGGATATGGGACACATTGAATAGGATCCGACTTCTATTTTCTTTGATAATAGCTCTACAATACAGTGGTCTAAACATAATGTATTTCATAGAAAAAGCAAACACATTGACACTCTCTATTATTTCATTCGTAAGTTAGTCAATGATGGACAAATTTCCTTACTTTTTTGTGGCTCTAAGGAGCAGTTGCGTGACATGGTCACCAAACCAGTGGGAACATCTACATTTGTATATCAAAGAGAGCAGTTAGGCATAGACAGTGTTGAATATGTACTACCAGTTGAGATTAAGGGGATGTGTTGAATATTGTAATCTCAACGGTTGGTTAGATAGTTAGTTAGTCATTTAGGTGACCCACGGTATTAGTTGACCTATGGTATTCACCCATACTATTGCCATTTGTATTTCCTATTTATGCTCAGTCTAATCATGAAAAGGTGATCGATCTTCCCATAGTGTTTATGTCTGCTTCATTGTTTACTTTATCAAATTGGATATCCAATGGCATAACTAGTTTTAAAAATAAGCTTAAAATAGATAAATTTCTAGAATGTACTAACCTTGCAATTAGGAAAGAAAATCTTTGTTGAAGGATTCTGCAGATAGCGATAAACATTGGATGCACAATGGACAACTTGTGCTCTGCTGCAAGAAATTGTAGATTTCTACTTCTCCTTAGGCATAATTGGATAAACAAAAAGTGTTCTTCTTAACTATTACTCATCTAATAGGCCATCTTAGTGTTTTATGCATGTAAAAAGTCTTTTTTATTTTTATTTTTTATCAAATGTATGTTTATCCAATCTAGCCTATTGGTAATTTCTCCCCATCTAGCCACGTTGTGCACTCAACACACATGCAAACCTTAATGTTCCAGCCGAACATTTACACACCCATATGGTCAAGGAAGCTTGGAAATTAGGGAGGGTCACCTTGGTCTTTCTAATGGTCCCAAATGGCGCACACCGAAATGTTTTCTCTATTACAACACATGCACCAAATAGAAGGAAAAAATATTACTACTTCTTATCGGGAACATTATCCCAAGCAGAAGACCAAAGTTTATAATAATTTCACCCAATATTCTCACAGCCAACCTGCCAGGGTTCTTCACTTTCCCAACTTCCCACTCTATTTTCCTCTATGAGTCTTGATGTCGAGCCAAAAGGACTTGGGATGGATCACGAATTGATTTACAACCTAGGTAATCTCGCTTAACTCATTGTCATTGATGTGCAAAACCTAAAGTGTGTTCAATTTTCTCAATTCCATTGATATATGTCCTTTCAAACTATTATTTTCCACATTCAATACCTTCAGAGAAGAGAAATTACTGAAACTGGAAGGGAACTACATGTAGAGCTTATTGCCTAAAAGGTTAAGAGCCTCCAAATACTCTATTTGATGACAATTGGAAGCAGCAATCTACCCCTTCAGTTTATTCCATGCTAAAGATAAAAAAATAATAGAAGTATGCAACATCGTGCATATTTCTGGGGGGACTGGACCAGTAATTCATTGACATATCAAGTTCCCAAGGGAAGCCTACCACATAGCGTCTTGCAGGATTGGGAAGATTGCCATGCAACTGATTATCCCATAACTCCACTTCTTTCAATGAGCTCAATGAGTTATTCAGTTGAGGTGGTATTGGTCCATGCAACTGATTGAATGATAGGACTAGCCTATGGAGCTTTGGAAGATTCTAAATCCATGAAGGGATTTGTTATGTGAATATGTTATTGGACAGGTCCAGTGTGGTCATATAATTTTGAGTTTTCAGAAAAAGAGGAAAATCCATATCTATTTGACAATGAGGCAGTTTCAACACATCTAAATCAAATGGGGGAGTATAGTTGGAGGTGATTTTGTAGGTTAATTTTTTTCTAGACAGGGCAAGATATTTCATATTTTTCAGACTGGAAATGTGACTCTGAGATTGTTTCATTCTAAGAGTTATTAGTAATACTAATATTAGTGAGTTTAGACAACGATCCTGATGATAATGGGATAGGGCCTTTCAATCTGTTGTAGCTCAGGTTTAGGAAAGTAAGCAAGTGGAGGAGGCCCATTGACTTTGGTGTCGTTGCCAACAAGTAGTTTCTATGCAAATCTAGCTACACCAAAGATGAAATTTTTGCTATAGAAGATGGTATGGAGCCTTGCAAATTGTTGTTTGGCATATGGAAAATGGTTAGGCTTTTCCGTTGGCCCCGAAAAATATGAGAAACACTGGCAGATATTTTATTATTTCCCAAGTAAATGTTTTTTAAGCGAGGCATCTAAGAGAGATTAAAAGGAAGAGACCCATTGATATTTGCATTGCTAATCTATAGTGAGACCAAGTTAGTCATAATCGCTACCCGTGTAGGGAATTCAAACTCAAAACTATTTTGATCGAGATGGAGAATTTCTAGTGATGGAAGGTTCTGAAGGGAAGGGGGAATGGAACCATTCAGTCAGCAATTTGACATTATCAGATTTATGAGCTAAGAAAGATGACTTACTAATTGTCCCCCTGAGGATGATGTTGCTGAGAGATCAGTTCCGTTCAGAGAAATATATTTTAGGGACGTGAGATTTGTAAACAATTACAGGTTTGGACTTATCAACATAGAATCTGAGGAGGAGAGATTGAGTCTCATCAATATGGACATATATCTAAGCTGCCATGGAATGGTACCTACAAATCCAACTATTGACAAGTTGAGGTATTTGAATCTTTTTTTTTAACCAAAACAGAAATATATATTTTTTTCATGAGAAAAAATAAACAACGATTTGACTTGACAATTTCCAATCAGCCAAGTTTTACAATCCAGAAGGAGAACGCCAGAAAGGCCTTAAACTGAACATTTTCTTACAGAGGAGGAGTAAGGCTCCCAAAAATACAAATTACATCTTAGAGAAGAACAATTAAGGAATTGGATGATGATAGTTGGGTTCTCCGTTAATGCTAAGAAACCCCTAAGACGGCAAACAAGCTTTGTTGGCTAGGGAGTCTGTAGAATTATTAAGATCCCAGAGGATATGGAAATAGGAAACCTTGTTGAATTCCTTAATTATATTACAATTTCTCTGCAATATTCTATTCATAGCAGAATTATTGAAGCAATCAGCTAAATTTAGTTTTTTAATCGGCATCTCAAAGTCGCCGAAGATTTACATTGACTTATAACCTTCATCCTTGGCAATCTGACTCACCATGAGAAGGTTGTAGCTTTCACACTGGTTATTCGACATGGTTCCAAGGCCCCAACTAAAACTTATTTCTGACAATCTATCTGGAGAAATAACCAATCCCCTGGCACCAGAGATCCCAGGATTCCCCTTGGATGCTCCATCAAAAAAGATGATCGTCGTAGAATAACTACACCATAAATATTTTAATTCTTCCATTGTTCCACGAAAGCGCCAAGGAAAAGAATTAATAGGTTTGGAGCAAACTGATTTTCTTAGCCCAAGAGAGTTAATTCCCAACCACTTAGAAAATGTAGTAGGCAGAGAGGTAGAGCCCATCGAGTTTGAAGCCAATGAGCTGCCAGCTAATTCAGCAAATTGCAGTTTGATTTTCAAAACAACTTGCTGCTAGTTCAGAGGAATATTGTTGAATATGCAGTCATTTCTGGAAAGCCAAAGCTTCCACCATGTGAGCTTGGGAATTGAGTTCCAGATAAAATTTTAAATCGCAGAGTTTCCCAATTTCTAAGGACACCGATCATTCCAGATAAGGTAAAAGTTTTTAACAGAGGATTGGAGGCGAGCAGAGAAGCTAGTGTCGTGGAGCACCATATCCCTCACCTTTTTAGAAAATTCACATCCAATAAACAAGTGATCATCCGATTCAAATTATGAGTTACAAAAACAGCATCTAAACGAGCCATAAAAACCATGTTTTAGCAAATTGTCACCAGTGAGGATTTTGTTATGGAGAAGCAACCATGAAAAAAATTTTACTTTAGGAAGGCAGTGGGATAACCATACTGATTTCCAGATTGCTAGGGAAAGAATATAAGGATGAGAGACTTGAAGTTCAAAGTAACCATTATTTGATGTGTATGATCCAGTGGGTCCCTAGCCCCAACTGTCTTTAGTGGTATAGTGGACTGGAGCAAGACCAGAGAGGAGGGAGATCAACAACAAAAAATTAGAACAAAGATGAACAGGAAGGTCAGGGAAATACCAACCTGCCCAATTTCCAAAGTTGTCCCAAGATAAAAATTCAGCCAAGCGGAGCAGGCCTTTTTTGGTTGACCAGTCCATAATCTATGATAGCGAAATCACAGAAGAGAGAGTAGGATTTCCTGAGATGTTATCCTCCCAAAGATGGATCTTCTTCCCATTGCGAGGGATTCTAAAGAGTTGTTGATTAAACTTGTCAAATCCTTTTCTACAAGAATTCCAAATAGTTGTTCCAGTGGGTGTATTAGACGAGGTTATGTTTCTCAAAGAGCCTCCATTAAGGTATTTCATCCTGAATATCTTACTGACAGGGTGACTCTTGTCTACATAGAGCTACCAAATAAGTTTACCACCCATTGCCATATTAGCCAGACCAAGGTCTCGAATCTGTAAACCACCTTCAAAAATGGGTTTTTTTAGTATTTCCCAGCTTGCCAAGTGCATTTTATTCTGACTTCCATTGCCATCATTCCAGAGAAAGTCTCGCAACAATTTAGCAATCTGATTCGAGATAGACTTCGGGGTGAGCAACAAGGAGGATTGAAAGATAGGTAAAGCAGATAGAACTGACTTGATCAAAATCAATTTTTTGACCTTATTTAACCACTTACCACCCCAAGAGACAATTTTAGCTTTCATCTTAGCAAGCACTTCGAGCCAGAGAGAAGGAGGAGTTGGTCCAAGAGTTCAAGGAAGCCCTAAATACTTTATCCTCTCCCACTTGACATGGATTAGAAATCCCAAGGAGTTTGTTATTCGAATAATAGTAGGAAGATCTACATTCCAATCGTAGACTGCACTTTTATTATTATTGATGAAGGCTCCTGAAATACGACAAAACTTTTGCAGAATATCTTTAAAGGCCCTGGCAATATTTCAAGAGGCTCCACCTAGAAGGAGAGAGTCATCTGCGAACTCCGCAAACACTTCACCATTAGTAAGTCCATCATCCTGGGACAAGAGTTGGAAATGTCTACTTTTAGCCTGTTTTAACATATCTTAACCTTTAATGGTGACCCCCTCACCAATAGAAATTTCAGAGATATGATTCTGAGACAATCTGACCCTGCATTGGCGATGGAAATAAGCAGTGTTTTATCACTTGCCAGTAACCAGAGGCTACGAGACTTCATCCTGTGGAGTTCCTCTTCTTATCTAAAATATTGAGAGGTTTTGAGTTGAATAATATTTTCCAGGGCTAACTGGGGTTCTGATATTTTCCTGACTTCCATTTATAGTTGAAAAGCTGATAATTCTAGAACTCTCTCTTTCCTGTTGGTGATAGGAGTACTTTGGGGGGATTTTGCCCAAGATTTAAGAGCAAATTTGGTTCATTTAAGCTTATGTTCCTAGATGAAACTGGGAGAACCATCAACATATGGGGACTAGGCTTAAGCAACAGTGGTGAAAAAACCATCTCTCTCAACCCAGAGTGGGCTGAAATGAAATGTTATTGGTCCCAGATTTTCTTCTTTTTCAAACAACAGTGAGATAGGGTGGTGGTCAGATGAAATTTTGGGTAAGATTTTTGAAGAAATCATGAAATTCCCATGCAACGGGGAGATGTGGACTAGGAACCAATCAACACAGGAAGCAACGTTTGTTGATCCCACTCTATTATTAAACCATGTATAATGACTAGTTTTGGGTTTGATATCATTCGAATTGTAGGCTATTATCAGCTCTTCCACCGTGTCATGGAATTGGTCCTTGCCACAAAACCAGCCAATTTTATCGCTTGGGGCCAGAGATATATTAATATCTCTAGCTAATACAGTATTTAGAGAAGAATTAATCTCTAAAAACTCAGCCATGGATTTCCAGCAATCTTTTTTTTCGTGGTAGTTGACTGGGACATAAAGGTTAAAGAGGGATAGGGAGATTTTGCTAGAGATATGGTAGAGATCTGTATATATCCAATGTTGAGTGGCATACCAATTTTTTAACTAAATATTTTCATCACACCAAAGAGTGGCTAATCCGTCGAAGGTGCCTCTCGAGCTAACAGCTCTAACTGCATTCAGTTTCCAATTAAATTTACTTAGAAGAAGAAGGGATTCCTTCTCTATCTTAGTCTATTGGAGCAAAAGGATTGTAGAAGGGACCATCTGCAACGAATCCTTGACTACTTCAGATTTGATTGGATTCCCCAATCCCCTATAGTTCCAAGAGGTAATATGCATTACTTACCCAGGTTGGAGGGAGTGATGACTCCCTTTGGAGGCCTAGTCCTCTTGCCTTTTCCAAATGGAATTTCAATGGTGGACTGACTACCTTGCATCTTTAACCTCTTTGCCTCTTCATCACGAGCCTCCTTACAAGACTTTCTACTAGCCTTTTTAGAAGGTTGCTCAAATGTATCATCTTCAGAAAATCCCAAACTTTCAATCTGCTTCTTCTTAGTTATATCAACATAAGAAGGAGAATCATTGGCTCCAATTGGAGAGAGTTGCAAGGGATCACCTTCCCTAGGGAGTTCCTAAGTAGATACTCCAACTTGTTCCAATATTCCAATGTTTAATTCAGGAACATCGACCAGTCCTTCTAATTGAGGCAGTTCACCCTCTTCAAGGGGAGGAGCTTCAGGAATACTGAGAGCAGCAAAATGATTGAAGGACTCCTTTTCTACAGCAGGGGGATTAGAGAGATTCTTTCCATCAACATTAACACCTTTCGTATCCTTTTCTTCTTTACCTTTTGATCTAGGTTCCTGTTTGGAAGTTCCAGCTTTTTGAGCTTGGATCTACTGGTCATCCTTATCTTTTTCGAGATCCTCTTCTACTTTCTTCTTGCAATTATGGGAAAAATGGCCATAACCATGACAGAAATGACACTTAAAAGGTATTTGCTCATAGTCAAATTCTTGAATGTAAGACAAATTAGCTACTATGAGATTGATCGCCTCTGGCAGGCCAATATCCAAATCTACCTCAACACAGATCCTTGCACATGATAATTGATCTTTCCTTTCTACCCTGTATATATATTTACCGAGTTTGTTCCCAATGGCTTCCAGAGAGTCTGGATTCCAACAGTGTAATGGTAAGTGAGGGAGTCTTACTCAGACAATAACTATGGACGAGACATCTTGGGTGGGGTCGAAATCAGGGGTCCACTTATTCAGATAAATACCCTGAGGGCCCATGAAGTATGGTACATTCTAAAATATGAGATCCCTATCTTTGACTGAATCAAATACAAAATCAAAGAAGCCTCTGCCAACGAAATGATTCCGGATGCTTTTATAAACTAAGGGCCTCCAATTTCTCTGGACCCAACCATCAATATCCTTAGGGGAAGGCCAGATACCTGTGAACTGATCGATGAGACCACACTCAACAAGGTTTAGGGTCAATCGATAGATCCTTTTTGCTGGCACCTCAATAGAAGGAATATCCACCTTCTTAACAAATCTCTGAGAATAAGAACCCCCTTTCCTCTTACCATAATATGCCACCAGTCTCTTGAAAGCTTCCAGTTCAGGGGGGAGCGGAGGAGGAAGATCCCCTCCAAAATCCATGGTAGCCATAGAGAGGGATGAAAGAACTAATCCTCAGACAGATTTGTTGAAAAGGGAAAAAACAATACATAGGAGAGCTCACCAAAAAGACTAAGAGATTGAGACTGCAAAATGAGGCCCCCGAAACTCGAAACCACCTTAAGACAACAACAAACTCAGAGCTAATCCATCAGAGCTTCGAGCAAAAAAGAGTTGCAATAAGAGCTAGATCTTTGGGAGATCGAATGATCCCCATTTGGATCAATTTATCATTTTCAGAAATAAGAGATTGAATGAAATCATTAAGAGTGG
>LPNX010280315.1:89975-167038 GCA_001517045.1 Pseudotsuga menziesii
CTATAGCCACAATAACTCTAGTCTCAGACTTGTCACTCTACAGTAGTCTAGATTGTCTAGTAACTCCATAATCTAGAGTGTTGTATATATTATTATTATTATTATTATTATTATTATTATTATTATTATATATATATATATATAATTTAGGTATGGGCAAGTTTTATTGTGCCAGTCAATTTGACAAATTTTAAAATTAATTAAACTTCATCATTTACGTGCTTGTTTCATTTCCATGTGTAATTTACTGGTAAAAAATGCAAAAACGGGTAGACGAGCGTCAATTTTAATCACTGCTTCGAGTAATACCACATGCACACGATACATAGTACTTCCCAAACACTATTACCAATGCTGATGTCATTGTGTCATTGGGTCTTGGGACGAAAAAATCTAGGCAAAATTCACATGTATTTCACCAATAGAATCATACTTAAATACAAATTTAAAATTTTCAAAAAAATAAATAATATTTGTGCTATAGCTTAACATTCGGGAAATGCAAATATTAAAATTTGAATTAATTCACTTTTGTGAATCATATATATCCCCTATCGGGGACATAATAAAATTTTGCATTAACAATATCGATATTGATAATTCACTATTAACAACATTATCATTAATAACAATATTAACATTAATAATATTGTCATCACTATTATTATAAATAATAACATTATCATTCTTATGCAATCTTAATCACAACACTATTAACATTATTATTATTAGTAAAAAACAGTAATATTGATATTAAAATACAAGAGCCACGAGGTGGCAATGTCCCCAACTAATAGTTGTTGCTATAAGATGGAAGCTATATAAACAAAAATAAATAAATACACTTGGTGATTATTTTTTCTTACCCTAGCTCGCATCCCAGCCTTGGGACACAAAGTCCTAGACCTACATCACCTATATAGAAATGCACTCCACATAGCACATTTTAATTTGTTGGTAAAAAAGGTGGCATAGGATAAAACACAACTAAACCATCCCTCTTTTTCGATGTGTTTTTGATAGAAACCAATCAAAATCATTCATGTAAATTATTATTTCCACAATTTCAACAATCGTAATTGTTGGTCCCAGACTAAACTCCATTTTAAAACTACCCAAATAGTAGAAATTACGATCTAAATTGTTGGTCCCAGACTAAATTCTCCATTTTGAAACTACCCAAATCATCGAAATTACGATCTAAGCACTCTAAATTACAATTTCAACGATAATAGATCTGTCAAATTCAGACGGGTTGGGGGGTGTTTTGGTTAGCACTTATACGACTTTGACCCTGCTACATGTGATATTATCTCGTAGTAACCCACACTTTACCAGTTTAGTCCTTAAAGAAATATCACGTCAATGATAGAATGTATTTAAATAATTGCTTCCCAACCTGAAATAAATACGAGGCTGCCATGTCAAAAGACTGACTTTTGGCACTTTATAACAACGACATCAATTTAAGACTCGATTATGCTTGCAATTCGAAATGAACTTCAACCGTTTTTCTGGTGCATCAAGAACCATCAGATCTCAGCATGATGCGACTTACCCACAACACCTATAGAGTTTAACCCGCAAACTTGATCAACCCAAATTTAATTTGGATGGCTGATTTAAAACCATTTTTACCATTGGATTTGAAAAATATTACCTTGTCACCATCTCGTTTTTTGCATTTCTTCCAAAAGATTATCCAATCTTACATGTAGGTTGATTTATTTATGGTGTGTAATAGGGTAGAATTTCACTCTTACCAGATGATGAAAACCCCAAACTACTTTTACATATTAGTCTAAATATTTACATTTTTAATTTTTTTCAATCAAACCTAGAGCCATAATTAGATTTGGAAAATCCGTATCAACTTGGGAAAAAAATGAAACTTGGCACAATAAATTTAGCTTTAAGTAAAGTTCATGGTGAATTTGGGAAATGCCTCAATTGAAAATCACCTCAGGAATACCAGACATGCAAAATTAAGATGGGTAGCCAAAATACCTTTCCTATTGGAATATACAAAGAATTTTTTGCTTATAAAATGTACCAAAATAGAAAAACTCTTATCAAGTGAGAATTTGAATATATTTGAAAACTACGCAATGAATCTGAGAGTCCATACAACAGATTTAAGATAATGAAGATAGAATAACAGTCTAATATCATCCTTGTTCAATAAGCTAGATGCTTGTACACATAATGGTCAAATTCAAGTACTGGTTAAGGCAGTAGAACAACAATGCAAAATATCCACACTATTGTTTAGCGTGTAATGAACTCGGTGAAACATAGATTCTAGCACATGAAAACAAATTAAGAATTTCGGGATCAAAATCAATCGTCAATGATCTTGATCCTGGAGAAAGAGGATATAATAACATCAACATGCCACTAATACCTTATTAATTTACATCTCGCAATTGTTATATATGTGGGATAATTTATCATATTCACTCAAAATACTAGAGGAGTATTAATGTAAACCAGATCCAACAGAGCCCTTTAGCAAGATCTGCAAGCAAATCACATATATAGCAACCATAAGCCAAAGAGTACCCAAAAAATACATTTAATTCAGTTAAAACTGATGTTACACTTGGAAACAATGTCCAAGTTACTGTCTTAGGAAAAGGCACTGTTGATATTCTAACCAAATAGGGGGAGAGTAAATACATCCCTAATGTCTATCATGTCGAGGTCTGAAACATGGTTTGTTAAGCATTGGACAGTTGTTACAAAAAGGCTACAGAATCTACATGGAAGATGATCATTGTGTGATCAAAGACAAGCGTCCAAGCGACCAGCTGATAGCAAAAGTGCCAATGACAAGCAACTACTTGTTTCCATTGAGGATAGTTTCTGACATGAAAGGGAAGACAAACTCAGGAGCTGCATTCAAGGCAGAAAGTGAAGAAACAGTCGAGCTCCTTGACAAGAGAGAAAATTGCAGCGCTAATTTGCAAGTTGCATTTCAGACAGAAGTTCAAGATGAATCTTGGTTGTGGCATTTCAGATTTGGACATCTGAATTTTGGTGGGCTGAAGCTACTGCACAAAAAGAATATGGTGAAAGGATTACCATTGATTGATAGACCAGAGAGGGTTTGTGAAGGCTGCATTTTTGGAAAGCAGCACAGAGAGACTTTTCCAGTCGGAAAGTCCTATAGAGCACGCACACCACTTGAAATTGTGCACTCTGACATTTGTGGTCCAATGCAAACATCATCCATTGGTGGCTGCAAGTATTTTCTAACTTTTATTGATGACTACTGAAGAAAGACATGGGTATATTTCCTGAAACATAAATCTGATGCATTTGGTTATTTTCAGCAGTTTAAGGCACTCGTGGAGAACCAGAGTGGACACCGCATCAAGATATTAAGGACTGACAGAGGAGGTGAATATGTTTCAAATGAATTTCTGAATTTTTTCAAGACCCATGGCATACAAAAACAATTCACTACACGGTATACACCTCAGCAGAACGGTATAGCCGAAAGAAAGAACAGAACCATCATGGAGATGGCTCGCAGCATGTTGGCAGCCAAGCATTTTCCAAATGAATATTGGGGTGAAGCAGTCGCAACTTCCATATACATTATGAACCGTTGTCCAACAAAGAGTGTGAAGAACAAAGTTCCCCAAGAAGCATGGATAGGTATGAATCATAGTGTTTCACATTTAAAAGTTTTTGGTTGTGTTGCATAGGCTCATGTTCCAAATGAGCTGAGAAGGAAGCTAGACAAGAAGGGACAGAAATGTATTTT
Source organism: Pseudotsuga menziesii (assembly GCA_001517045.1). Classification (NCBI taxonomy): domain Eukaryota; kingdom Viridiplantae; phylum Streptophyta; class Pinopsida; order Pinales; family Pinaceae; genus Pseudotsuga; species Pseudotsuga menziesii. Next base: position 93,748 of record LPNX010280315.1, read on the forward strand.
TGTCGACTATTCAGAAGACACAAAAGCATACAAGCTGTATGATCCTGTCACAAGGAAAGTGATAATCAATCGAGATGTTCAATTTGTCGAGAATGAATCATAGGATGGAACCGTCGACATAAATGTTAAGATTGTGTCAAATGTCAACAATGATGATATGGAAGAGGAAGTGGTTCAAATACCACATGTAAGTCAATCGGTCATAGCACCATCGACTCCCATGACACCATGACATGGTTCAGCACAAGGACCATTGACACAAGTAGCAGCTCAAGCTACACTGACAAGTACACCAAGAGGACAGCAGACTCCATCAAGCATTTCGTCTAGGTCGACATCGACAGAATCGGTGAAGACAAGAAGTCTACGAGAGATATATGAAGCTGGTACACCAAATTCATTCTCTCTCTTTGCATTATTTTCCCATATATATGATCCACTAACATTTGAAGAAGCTGTTGAAGAAGAAGTATGGGCACAAGCATTGGATGAAGAAATAGAATGCATTGAGAAAAACCAGACACGGGAACTGGTTGATGTACCAAAAGACAAGGATGTAATCAGTGTCAAATGGATTTATAATACAAAGCAAGATGTTTATGGGAATGTGCAAAAGCACAAAGCAAGAATGGTAGCAAGAGGGTTCACACAACAACCTGGCATAGACTTCAATGAAACGTTTGCACCTGTTGCACGCATGGATATAGTTAGAACAGTTTTGGCCATGGCTGCACAAAACAAATGGCATGTTCATCAAATGGATGTAAAGTCAGCATTCTTAAATTGCTATCTAGAAGAGGAAGTATATGTGGAACAACCACAAGGGTATGAAGTTCCAAGGAAAGAGCATAAAGTGTACAGGTTGAAAAAGGCACTCTATGGTTTGAAGCAAGCTCCTAGAGCTTGGTACAGTCGGATTGATTACTATCTCACTGAAAATGGATTTCACAGAAGTGAGAGTGAACCAACTTTGTACACCAAAGTCGATGAGCAAGGTAAGATGTTAATTGTCTGCCTGTATGTAGATGATTTAATATTTGTTGGTGATTATGGCATAGCAGATTTTAAAGCAGTCATGGAAAGTGAATTTGAAATGATTGATCTGGGGCTTATGAAGTTTTTTCTGAGCATTGAAGTTCAGCAGTCTGAAAGTGTTATTTTTATATCACAGACAAAGTATGCAAGTGAAGTTTTAAAAATATTTTATATGTCTAATTGCAAGACAGCCCCAACACCAATAATAACAGGTTTAAAATTGAGCAAGGATGATGAAGGATCCATTGTAGATCCTACGCTGTTCAAAAGGCTTGTTGGTAGTCTTATGTATTTGATAGGGACAAGACAAGACATTATGTATGGAGTAAGTCTAATTTCAAGGTTCATGGAGTCACCAAAAGACTCACATTGGCAAGTAGGTAAAAGAATTCTGAGGTATGTAAGTGGCACAAAAGACCTTGGCATTATGTATTCAACCTCAGAAAATTTTAAACTCATTGGTTACACTGATAGTGACAATGGAGGCAACATAGATGACAGGAAAAGCACATCTGGGTACACATTTCATTTTGGTACAGGTGTTGTTTCATGGGCTTCAAAGAAACAGCCCATAGTAACTTTGTCTTCAGCTAAAGAAGAGTATGTTGCAGCGACAAGTGTTGCATGTCAAGCTGTCTGGATGAGAAGAGTCTTAAAAGACTTGTCACAGAACCATCAATAACCGACAACCATCTTCTACGACAACGATTCAGCCATAGCAGTATCAAAGAATCATGTGTTTCACAATAGAACCAAGCATATCGACACAAGGTTTCATTTTATAAGAGAGTTGGTGAATGACAAGGAAATTTGTTTGGAATTTTGTAGGTCTGAAGACCAACTTGCAGACATCTTCACAAAACCATTGGCAATGGACACATTCCAGTATTTGCGTAGTTATCTTGGAATGACAAGTTCTACACAGTGAACTCTGTCATAAACAGAGCATGTCTAAGCTCTGAAACATTTTGTAAATTTTGTTTTAAAAACCCCATCTGCTTATAATTAAGGGGGAGTGTTGGAAAATGTAATTACTCGTAGATCCGTAGCTGACTCACTCAGAGTTTGTACTAGTCAAGATCTTGTCAATCAGTCTGACAAGAGGGTAGAGTCCACGATTCGGCAATGTAAACCAGTCGAATTTATTTATGAAGCTAAGTTGTTAGGTAGATAGTTATTACAGTCTTTAATGGTGAGTCAATCGACCCATGTAGAAGCAATTTTCAAGTTGCCTATAAATAGAAGAAGAAATTTGTAAATCAGTTTACACACACACAATACAGAGGAACTCAGGCTGAGAAAGAGAAGTCGAAGCTGAAGCTTCTGTGTATGTGATTCAGTCAAAGAGCTGAAGCTCTATAAAAGGATCAAGTCTGGACCAAAATTTTTAGATTGACAAGTCTGGACCGACAAGTTTAGACAGACAAGTCTGGACCGACAAGTTTGTAATACTTTGTTATTTTCACATAGTTAAATATATGAAATAGTTTATGGTTGAATGCATGATTACTTGGCCACACATATTTCAGATTTACTTGGGTAAATGTCTTTTACAATTATCGTTAAGTGAAAGATCAAAGAACCCATAAATTTCTCACCGCGTGAAAGTTCCAGGGTTTTACGGCACATTGGTCGACTCAAGTATTCCTACATATTTGGGCATATGTTTTATAAGTTATCTGGATTTGTTAATGTGTCTATTTTACTTCATCTTACTCACAGGTGAAAAGCATTTGTAATTTCTTAAGTCTCTTAGACTAAGAAAAATACTCTTTAGATTTCAACCAAGTGAGCCGACTTGAAAGGTCGGTTGAGTCAGTCGACTAAGGTCGCCGACTTGAGAGGTCAAAGAGGTCAACCAACTTGAGAATTCAAAGAAGTCAACCGAATTAGAACCGACAAGTAAGTCGAAGTAAGTCAGTCGGGTAGAAAGTTCGACCAAAGTTGATAGACTTGTCTAGTCTGGAGATAGACAAGTTTCACTCGACAAGTGAAAAAGAAAAAGAGGTCTGCGTGAAAAGTGAAAATTAAATTTTTAATATTAAATGAGCGGTAAACTCAAGTTTAGTCGGAAATTCTATTACAAAATTTGATAATAACCACCATAAAAGGCAAGCCAAGTCCATGAAAAAGCAAGGTGTAAGAGGTTTTGATCTCACAGAAAGAACTAAAGTGGAGAAACACTAAAACCACTAGCGATATTAGTACTGGAATAAAAGGATGCTATAACATCAACCAATTTTCTACTGATAATAAGCCATATCTATTTGGAGTTTATTTACAATTACAACACACGCCCGCCAAAACTAGAAGGGGAGTATTAGGAATCATTTGCATGTAGAAAAATAGCATGCAAATCACATATAAAACCACAGGACAAACAACAATCAGAAAACATTAACCTTAGTAAAAAAATCATAATAACGGTCACTAGAATCGACAAGCAAGCCAGAACAGTGAAAACAGGGTGTTGTTCTAGTTGCCACCAGAGTTCGATCCCTACAAGTAGTGGCCAACGAGCTAGTACAAGATCTAGACAATGACCTAGTACAGTACAGTATAAGCAGAGTATCACCTATGGTTAAGTGATGATGCTCACCATAGTGATTCTCCCTTACTTATCAGGGAAAATCCTCAAAACTAAACATCTCGGAACAAAACATCCTCAAAACGAAACATCTTAGTCCAAAAATTTTAGAATGCGAAAAGAGGAGAGGAAATATATTAATCAAATTCAAAGAATTTGTTACCTGAGTCATAAACAATATGGAACAGGTTGTTGGCTGAAAGTAGGGTGTTGAATGCCAGCAATATTGTAGTTGATACTGATATACACAGGTTTTCACTCTACAATATATGTATAGCATAGTCAATGAGCTCATGGGCATCAATAACGTGCACATTTTTTAAATTCTAACATCCTTAGAAAGGATATAAACATGCAATCCAATCCAATACCAATATAACATCAAATTCTACATAATTCTGAGACCTGAGCGCATGTGACCATCTAGAAGCAGTCATACTCCTGGTTGAAGTCAGACATTCCTATGGTATGATGCAGAATGCGATTGGTCCCATAGTCATTAGAATTAAGGCCTCAGTGGCAGATTTTTGGTTGTAAGCTGGACGAAAAGGCATTAGTTGTTTCTTTTGGAAATCACTTGAAGACTAGATTTGTGATATTTAATGTCTTGGAAGAAAATAATAATAAATACACAGAATTAGATCTACGAAGCTAGTAAATCAAAGCTAAATTTTCTGTATTTCTTATTCCTTAATATTACTTTAGATGGCTTTAAAGTTATTTTTCAATAAAATAAAAAATTAACCCCTTAGTAATTCCTAATAGAAACTTTTGATTTCATTTTTTTTGCACTCAACCAAGAAACCTTGTGACTGGACATCAAATTACTCTAAATCTGGTCAACAGGTTTATGACTAAGAATAAACAAATTTGCAATGAAACAATTTAAGACAATGAAAAAATAAAAATATTTGACATTGAAACGCTAGTCATGCTTCAGAATAAGATACCCACTTGCTATCTCCCACACTTGCAATAGCAAGGAACTGTGAGATAAACATGCAGTGAGATAAACATGCAACCTTTATTTCAACACACTAAAATATAAACGCCATCCTCCTCGGTGAAAATTGAAACGGCCTCGTGCTTGAGAATTGAAACGCTTCAGAGGTGAAAACTGAAGAAGCAGGCCAAAGACCAGATTCTTGAATCTGCCTTTGCTGGGTTGAATCAAACTCCAATTACTAATTACTAACCGTAGATTATTAAATTTGAAACTCCAGGAGAATATAGCTTTGGGGTACCGCAAATTTTCCAGAGGGGTAATTTGATTTCTTCATGGCCGCAGTTTTTAGTATCCACCATGTGGAGTACCTTAAACTATTCAAATCTTCTTCTTTAAATAGACTAAAGTTATACCTTCCTTATATGTTTTCTTTCTTCCATTAGAATTATAGGTTTTATCAAGAGCCTATCTTCTGTTGTGAGCTTATCCATTAAATTTCCTTGTATATCGGACTCTGATTCATCGAAAAGTCACCTATGCTCGATCAATTATTTTGATGATCTGCTTCTGACGAGGCATCTCCAGTACCGTTTTCCCAATCCTTCCATTAGATGGATAAAATTGTGCATGATATTCCGTGGATATTCCTATGGATAGTTGTGATTGTTCTTGAAAAATTATGTCGATGGATATTATTGCGCTAAAAATACTCTTGGAGATAGTTGTGATTGCATCTAAAACTCTTGTAGATGGATATGATTGCACCCAAAAAAATCCTACTCCAATTCTTCTCTCGAATTCTTTTGCATCACATGATATGAATATATGTGTTCAGACATTTCTCCGATTCTTCTCTCGAATTCTTTTGCATCACATGATATGAATATATGTGTTAAGACATTTCTCCATTAATGAAATCCAACCTACACCTCCACATCCACTTGTCAAAATTCCATGTAAACACATATTACTATATAAAAGAGACTACACAAAAAAACACATTAGGTGATCAAAATTGACCTAATAATATTTCATGGGACTACACATAAGTTGGATAAGTTGACAATCTACTCTAAGATAAATTAATACATGTCTTTATCCAAAGTAGGAATGAGCCAAGATACAAATTCCAACATTGATTATATATGAACAACTTACATAATTTAATAACAATAATTATTTCATGTATAAATATTGCATCATATCTCATTCATATAGAATAACAAAAATAACTTAAAAAAATGGATGAAGGCTCTGGTTAAAATAGATGCAACAAATAATAATCTGAATCTAACTCTCTCCTTTGCACATCTTCATACTGCTATGGATCTTCCTTGGTTTTACTAGTTGGTTCTGGTTTATAAAAGAAAATAGATAAGATCACAGAATTGATTTAAAAAAATATGCATCTTTAAACCATTTAGGCAAAAGATGGCATTTTTTGAGTTATGGACAACTCTAACTATACATAGATAATTGGCAATAATTGGTAATTCATGGTAAAACAACCTATCATTACAAATAAGAAATAACTTATTCATAAAAGTTAAGTTGTGAACTATCCATGTTCATCAACCACTAATTAAATGGGAGTACTAATTATATATACATTTAAACATAACCAAGAAACAGTTGGACCCGTATCATCAAAACCTCTAATATAAAACCTCTGCTATGATTAACATGTTGTATGAATTGCCCAAAGTACAATATACTTCGATTCAACAGAGCTACATATAAATTCCGAGATCTGAGCTGAATCAAAAGAAACTGATAATTTACATTGAAGGCGGCATGACAAATAATATAGGAGCAACTACCATGATTAACATTTTGTATAAAGTTCCCAAGGTACAATATATACATATAAATTCCAATAGCACGTGACAAAATCAAGTACAATAGGAGTTGTCCTGATCCATTAGGTTCCCCTGGCAATCATTTCTTGGTAGCTCCTGTAAGACCGTTGTTTCTCAAGCCTCGCGTTGTTATAGAATCTTGAAATGAATGCGTATGCTAATTCATCCACTTCTTCAGCACTCATAGCTATATTGTTCACACTGCAACCTGAGAGTTCACGTCTATCACGAATTCTTTCCATCATTAGAGATGGCTGCAAAGGGAAATAAGTATTGTTATTATTATTGTGACTCGCTCTGCACTCATGTAATGTCATGTGATGTGACAAATAATCCAATTTCGGAACTGTCGATGTAGAATTCATGATGAAATTAATGCCATCATGATTGGAGCTTCGTTTCTTCCTTCTAAGGAGGTCCATAACATTAATTTCTTTCAGAATATCCACAAGGGCCATCTTGATGAAGGCCGGAGAAGCTTTAATCAGAGATCTAAATGCACTCCAGGCCTCTTTCAGCAGCTCTGCTGCATGGAAGCCATTGATGCCCAGGCTGGCTATAATGTTCTTCACCTTTGAGCTACATGTCTTCATGATCGTGTCTACAAAATGAAAAATCAATGTAGAAATATTGAGGAACTAATTTGCAGTGCGAAACTGGAATGATCCCCAGAAAGAACCAGGCAGACGTGATATATACTATAAGCTTCATACCCCAGGAGCTTGCAACTAGATTAGGGTTTTGCAAAAGGCGGCATGAGTTTTAGGGTTTGGGTCCCTTGACGACAAAATTGGAAAAAGTTGAGGATCAAATGAACGAGCCAGCCAGCTTGTTCTCTTAGTTGCTATGAAGAATGAATGAATGTTCAGAGAGCCATTGTGGGCTCTCATGGCATTCATGTTTAATGCCCATAAATCAGCTTCAAATGTCAAAGTTTGGTTTGACAATTGGAATGTTGGGCACAAATTCCTACACCTAAAGGTGTGAAACTAAGGGAGAATGCGCTTTAGAATCTTTCTCTGTATATGTGTTATATTTTATGATCAAATATGACCGTTAAACGACTCAAAAATGTGGGTAGCTGGGCCTGGCCTGGGTTGAGCAAACTTAACTTCATTCTACGTGTCATTGGTTTCTCTCTTTCTCTGTAATGGCGATCCTAATCGAAGTAGCAATTAGTACAGTAATTAAGTTCGCAATTAACAATAAATTTTGATGGTGGTTTTGTATCAAACTATATGTCACAACAATATGCACACCTTATTCTTGTCCACACATTTTAGGATGTCTGACATAATGATTTTTTTTTGCTTACGTTAGTTAGCCGTTGGGTCTTGGGACACAAAGCCCTAGACCTACGTCACCTATATAGATGAATAAGAAACAAGATAAATCAAAATTTAAATAATAATCTTTAAAAAAAATATGCAAACTATAGTAAGAACATTTGAAATGCGAAAAATTTGAACCTACCTCCTAAATTAATTCACCTAGGCAATCCATATATATCCCCTATCGGGGACATAAATAATAATAATAATATATGTCCACTACTACTGAAAGGACATAATAATATTAATAATGTTATTAATAATTTAATAGATCCACATACATTTACCCCAAGTATCCAAAAATGAATCTACACTGAACTTTCTACATTTTGGAAATGCCCCCAAGTCCAAAAAACACTCCCTTGATTCATCATTGAGGACATCTATACATGTTTCCAAGCAATGAAGAAGATCCTCCATGTGATGTTTTGATAAAGATTCTCCTTTTGAAAGTTTCTTCTTAGCATTTTCCCAAACTTATTAGGGATAATTGCGCAAAGAACTTCCAATCACCATGAGGGCAAGTGGTAAACCCATACACACTGCTTAAACCGACAAAAATTATACTACTTAAACATTATGTTATTCCTCTACATAAATCTACAGAATTAAAAAGATTTTATGGACTTCTATCACACCACACTATTGTTGTTAACATTCCAATTTTAGACTTATAAAACCATTTATCCATTAATGGGGTAGAAAGCAAATCTGAGTTTGAACATTGTATTGTTCCAATTATAGACTTACAAAACTGTTTATCCATCAAAGGGGTAGAAAGTCAATTTGGGTTTAAACGTTGTATCCTAGGATGAAAACCATACGAACAGTATAGAGAAACAGTTAAGGATTGAGATTTTGAATACTATATCTAATTCCTACCTCTTTAACAAGATTTTGATTTTCTGTTGTTGGAATCGAAGGCACTCCAAAGGCCCAAAAACAAAAAAGGGACATGGCATTAGCCTTTTGCAACATGTGTATGTTATACACATAGCTACTATTTGTAGTAGGAATAATGTCATTCTGCCTAGTTGTGATAGTTGTCTTGTATCCCTCTTCTGCAAACAACAATTGTTTCATAGTTGATTTTGACCAAACATCATCTAAACCCGCCAAAGTTGCAAGATTTCCTTTCAAATGAAGACTTTTTTCCAGTTGTTTGTGTGCATCCTCAATGCTCTGAAAATCGGGACTTGCATATCCAATTATTTTATCCCACATGGTATCCAAAAGGGCCATTACATCTGTAGACTTTGAAATAGTAATGAAAACTATATTGTTTTGGATAAAATTTGATAATCACGCTAAGAATAAGCACCGCAAACCAAAATGAAGGAATAAAACAAAATCTTGGAGTGAAGATTAAAATGGGTGATTGTTGTTACCTATGAATTTGGGATCGCTATAAAGGGATAATGTAAGGGTTGTTTTCTGCTTCCACCGATCTCTTCTAGCGGCCAACAATATTAACTCCATTATATAAAAGGATTTGTTTGACATCATTGAGAAGATTACTCAATCCCATTATAAATTTTGGCATAACCAGGACTTGAGATTTATATTTGTTGGTGTATTGTTCATCCATTATAGTTTCATGCATCCCATTAATGCAGCTCTGAAATAGTTGACTTGTGCTCATTTGATGAAGCATAACAGCGTTGGAACCAACATCCACAAATATCACAATACTAAACGCTTATGAAATTCAACACATGCACATCCCAACAATTATTTTCTTCTCAACATTCAAACTCTTGGAAAATATTCTGCATTGATTCAAAAATCGAAGCCATCTAAGGCTTCTAAGCATAGACAGACAAACCTCCCATGACATTTCGAATTTTTTCCCATCACAACACAGAAAATCCCGTAGACAACTCCTCTAAAAACCCGAAAAATCAACACTATCATACCGACGCACAATGTTGGCCCTCAAAATAGAACATTCCCAAAGCTTCCTAAAAAACCTCCCCAACATGGAAATCCCACCACGGAATTTCAATGTTAAACCATAGAAACCCTCACAACAGATTACTCCAATACCACCATTAGAAGGAAGATACATTACATAACCCAAATTTTGACTGCAATTCAATCCATTTTAGACTCAAAGACAACACGGACACCTCCACTACACCATGGATATGATGTGACATGACTGACCGTACCTTTCCCAATAGATAGTGAAAAAAACAAATTAAATAAAAGACACTCTACAATATATGGGTTTCCAAACATATAGGCAAAAACCAAAGAAAAATACACATTCAAATTCAAAATGTTGCAACTTACAAAGCTTACTTCCTCTTCTTGAACTTCTTTTTCTCCACTACTTTTGTGGATCTTTCCTTCTTTTTTTATCACAAAAACTACTACAAAGGACGCTCTCCTACCATTTCTTTAAATGATGTCTACACCTAAATTTGTTGATGGATTAACCAGCTTCGTGTTCCCTCCCCACTTCCCCAGTCGATTCCACTCCAACCCAAGTCGCTCCCATCTAACATATTTTGTCTATGCTAGGGTGGTTGACCTAACATGAAGTCTTTCTTTATTTCCTCTGACTATACTTGCTTATTTATCTCCTTCGATTGGAGTTTCTTTCCTAACATTCTTTCTTAAAGATATGGAACTTGGTGGGGGAATATAGGGCCTTGATTAACCTATCTATTTAGAAAACCGAAGAAGATCAACAAACAGGGAGAGAGTGGAAATGCACTATATGGTTTGGAAAAAGTTGGTAATAAAATTAACCCTAAGATCGTGACAACTTGGTTATTGGAAAAAAGTAAATAAATCCTTATCCATGGACTCAAAGTTGATATGAGAAATGACTCTCTTATCAATATACCATTTGGAATCCACTTAACATGGGGCTTGCCAATAGTTATTCAAGAATGTTGGGACCTTTGATCATCCCAAATGGTAAGCCTACCAGAATATATGACCGAGAAGCCTGTAAGAATATATGGTAAGCACTAGAAACACATAAACTCACCAATTCAAGATGGATATGATATGTCATCCCCGATATTTGTGACATGCCAACCAACAATGCAGTAGTAGGTATTACTACGGGCATGCATTTTCTGATAAAAATGACACTATTTGCAATTAATTCTCGTTTTCGGATAAAACTGACACAACTATATGTATGTATGCTTACAACATCATGTCGTCGGGTCCTGGGACACAAAATCCCAGGCCTACGTCATCTACACTGGATGAATAGAACTCAAGTTAAATCAAAATTTAAATATTTCTAAAAATAAAATTTACACCAAACTATAGCAAAAACATTTAAAAACTTAAAATTTTGAACCTACCACTTGAATTAATCCATGCGAATCATATATAACCCCCCCACCCCGTCGAAGAGATAATAATTATTATCTTTTATCACACTTTCTTTTTAAATAACAATTGTATTATGTGTATGAATTTTCAAAAGTTTGAAATATCTTAAACATTTATTATATAAAACAAATAAGATGTGTTTTACAAAGTTTTTTTCATGTGATTCACAACCTCGGTAGTGAGTGGTTGGAGCTCACTACATCCACACTAATAATTCTAGGGGGTCCACACAAAGGGGGCTTGTCCTATTAGCTCCAGTTTTGGGATCCTAACTTCGAAGGACCCAAAAAATTGGATTCGTAAGAATTGAACCTCCAACCCCGACAAGTATAGACTTAGATTAAAAAACTCCAACTAATTAAAGTGCCCCTTAAGGTTGTGTCTTACCCAATTAATGTTCATCACATATATTTAATCCATTCTCTAATATTTATACAAATCAAATAATAATAATAATAAATTTTATATAAATAAAATAATAATGATTCTCTTTTTTCACACATTAAAAAATCTAATAAGACTATGAAAAAAACTTTATATCAATAAAAAAAACTAATACAACCTTCATTTATAATAATAAAAATAATAATAATAATAATATAAAAATATTGCATTTTTATTTCTTATTTTTACTCGGGCATATATAATATAAATTTTAGAAAATTTATAATATTAAATAAATTTTAGAAAATTTATAATATTAAATAAATTTATAAACTTTTAAATAAAATTGATATAACATTTAAAAATACATTTTATTTATGGTTAGAGCTATTTTGTAATATTGTTTTCATAAATTTGGTTACTTGTATCTCTTTTAAAAATAATGTGAGGTTATTATTTTTAAATTAAAATTGATATTTTTAACTTAGATTAAATACTTTATTTACAATATATCGAATGTGATATTATGTTTTTGAGAAGTAAATAACTATTATTAAACATAACAATTTAATCATAATTAATTATAAACAACCATCATCAACATTGTTCATCTATAGTGAACTATAAATAACCATGGGCAACTAAGAACAAACATGATTAACCATGAACAACCTTGGTCAACCATACTCAACAATAGTCAACCATAGTTAACAATGAAAGAGCATGGTCATCGATCGTCAACGATGGTTAACCAAAGTCAACCAAAACCTTCCAAAGTCAACCATAGCCAACCATAACCAACCAAAGTCATCAAAAGTCAACCCAAATCAAAAGCTAAACAAGGTCAATGAATAGTTAATTATGGCCAAACAAAGACAAATATAGTCACCCATGGTTAACCAAGTCAACCATAGTCAAAAGTCAAAGAAGGTCAACCAATAGTCAATTTTGGCATAACAAAGTCAACCATGGTCAACAAAATTTAACCTAAGTGAACCAAAGTCAACCATATTCAAGCATAGTCGAACATAGCCAACCACAGTCGAGCATAACCAACCATGGCCAACCACAGTTAACCATTGTTAACCAAATTTAACCAAAGTCAACCAATTAAACAAAATCGACCATAGCCAACCATTGTTAGTCAAAGTCAACCATAGTCAAATAAAGTTAACCATACTCAATTATGGCCAAAAAAATAGTGAACAATAATCAACCATAATTAATTAGCCAACATAGTAAACCAAAGTCAACCATTTTCTATCAAAGTCAACTATAGTCAATTAGTCAACCAATAGTGAACCATAATTAATTAACTACCCAAATTCAACCATAGTCAAACAAAGTTAACCATAGTCAATTGGGTCCAAACAAAGTCAACCATAGTTAACAATAATCAACCATAGTGAAACAAAGTTAACCATTGTCATCCATGATCAACCATAATAAACCAAAGTCAATTATCGCCAACAAAGGTAAACCATAGTTGAACATGGTCAACCATAGTTAATTAGTCAACGAAAGTCATCCATAGTCAAACAAATCAACCATAGTCAACCATAACCAGTCATGCTCAACTAAGACAAACCAAAGTTAGCCACGATCAATCCCACTTAACCATAGTTGACCAACGTCAACAATGGTCAACCTTAATCAACCATAGTCCACCATAGTCAACTATGGCTTGAAGTCAACCATGGATTGATGTCAGCCTTATATTGAAGTCAGCTTGAATTAAAGTCAAACATGGATTGAAGTCAGCCTTGGATTGAATTCAACCTTGCTTAAAAGTCAATTATGGATTGAGGTTAACCTTGGATTGAAGTCGACCTTGGATTGAAGTCATCCATGGATTGAAGTCAACCTTGGATTGAACTCAACTTAGGATTGAAGTTAACCTTGCTTAAAAGTCAACTTTAGATTGAATTCAAATATGGATTGAACTCAAACCTTAGATTAAAGTCAATTATGGATTGCATTCAACCATGGATTGAAGTCGACCATGGATTGAACTCACCTTTGATTGAAGTCAACCTACTTAAAAGTCAACTATGAATTGAGGTCGCCCTTACTTTGAATTCAACTATAAATTAAAGTCAGTTGTGGAATGAAGTAAACTTTGGATTGAGGTTAACCACGTATTAAAGTTAATCTTGGATTGAAGTGAACCTTACTTAAAAGTCAACCTTGCTTAAAAGTCAACTATGGATCGAAGTCAACCATGGGACGAAGTCGAGCATGGTCAAGCATAGCCAACCATAATTAGCCATACTCAACTATGGTAAACAATACTCAACCATAACAAACTAAAGGCAACCATGATCAACCAAAGTCAACCATGGTCAACTATAGTCAACCAAAACCAACGATGGTCAACTAAGGTAAACCAAAGTTAGTGATGGTCAACCATGGCCAATCATAGTCAACCATCATTAACCACTGTCAACCAAAGTAAACCATGGCCAACCATATGGTTGGCCATGGTTTACTTTGGTTAACTATGGTTGGCTAAGATTAATCATGGTTTGTTAGTAATAATTATTATAATAATATTAACCAACTTTGGTTGGTTATTAATAATAATAATATTGTTAATCATGGTTGGTTATTATGCATGGTTGACTATGGTTGACTCAACCAAAATCAACCATGGTCAACCAAATTCAATCATGGTCAACCATAATCAACCATGGTTAAGCATGGACAACCAAAGCCGACCAAAGTTGACCATGGTCAACTATGGTCAACCAAACATGGTCTGCCATGGTCAACCAACCATGGCTAATCATAGTCAACCATAGTAAATCGCTATATTTAATTTTTATATTTTAATTATTTTAATTATTATTATTTAATTATATTTAATATTTTGTTTATATATATATATAAATAATTATTGTCATTTTTTATAATAACAATTATTATAACAATAAAAGTTCAACAATCCTTCTTCGCATGCCGACCATAAACTAGCAAGCCATATTAATTAAATAATATAGCTTATATACGTTAATCGACATATATCAACCACTTTTAAATGTGTGGTGGCATATATCAACCATGAACATCTAAGCTCAATCATGGTCAACCATAGGCAACCATGGACAAATATAGTCAACCATGGTTAACTATAGTAAACCATGGTCAACTAAAGTGAACCAAACTCAACCATTCTAAAAAAAAGTCAACCATGGTTAACCTTAGTTAAGCATGGTCAACCATAGTTAATCATCATCAACCATGAACATCTAAAGTCAACCATAGTCAACTAAAGTCAACCATGGTGAACTATAGTCAACATGGTCAACCACTGTCAGTCGTAGTGAGCCATGGTCAAGAATAATGAACCATGGTCGACCATAGTCAAGCATGGTCAACAAAAGTTAATCGTGCTCAACCAAAATCAACTATGGTCAACCATCATCAACCATGAACATCATTAGTCAACCATGGTCAACCATAGTTGACCATGGTTAATGACAATCGACCATGGTTGAGCATAGTCATGGATGGTCAACCAAAGTCAACCATTGTAAAAAATGTTAACCATGGTCAACCAAAGTCAACCATGGTTATCCATCGTCACTATGAACATCCAAATTCAACCATGGTCAAGCATAGTCAACCATGGTCAACCATATTCTACCACAGTCGATCAACCTAAATCATCAAACCATAATTAACCATGGTCAACCATAAACAACCATTATTAGTTATAATTAATATTTTGTTTATGTAATTTTTCTTTTATAAATAATAATTATTATTTTTTATAATAATAATAATAATAATAACTGACAAATCCTTTCCCACGAGTAGGCCTTCAACTATCAAACTACATTAATAATTAACAATATGGTTTATATGCGTTGATCGACATATATCAACCTTTGCCACACATTTAAAAGTGGTTGATATACGTCGATCGGTGTATATAAGTCATACTATTAATTATTAATATGACCTGCTAGTGATATAAAAGTGAGATATAGTTACAAACACATAAATATATGCAATTAGGAACTAAAATCAACCAAACAAGGAGGAACATAAAATTATTATTATTTATTAAATAAGCCTAGAGGTTCAAAGTTATAATTGTTCATGGCCTACACAACTTTGCTACAATACAATCAACATTCTAGGAAGCCAAAAACTAACTCAATTATTATACAAATTATAGACAAATTATTTGGGTTTTTCCTTTCTAAACATTTCAAGTCTTATTTTATACAACGATACTTTAAAAGTTGTTTCCATAACTATGGGAACGAAATCGGCCTATATTCCCTCTTGCAACTTCTCACTCGCAAGATAGACACACATGGAGACAACATGGACATCACATATTGAAGAGACATCGGTCTCGTTGACATGCTTGATAGACTATCGTCATGAACTCCTTAAAATCAACCCAATTACACACTACAATGCATCTCCAAACAGTTGGACCCTAGAATAAAAAGAAGGAAATTTAGTGAAGGCCACTCAAAGGTTCAAAATTAAAACATACATTGTTGATCATTGTGACAATCTAAAAACTATCATGGCATCATTATTCCCTTGGGAAATTGCATGTATAATATCCTTAATGGTTGTTAAGCTTTAGAAAATACCCATATCGAGCTCTTGGTCATGGTATCTCACGAAAAGCGCTAACGCGTGACTATAATTCTCATACCACATATGCTCTATGTCATTTGGAAATGAGATCTTATTACAAACCAAGTACATAAAATAACAAAAAAACCAGAATAAACCAATGTCACCAACTAAATGTGAGCGTGGAGCGCAATTCCCAAAATGATAATAGAGATGAGTTACATGGTAACTCCTTATACATTAGGAGAACCTCATATGCATCCATATAACAAAATCACAGCTTCGTCTCTTCAATGATAACCATATTGACCTATACATATGAGGTCATGTTCAGATCTAGAGGGGGGTAGGATATGTACACCTACTTAGACTTTAATATTCAAATCATTGCATGGAAGGGTTCCCTTTCCTCGCAAACAAAGGGGTCTCATACACCAATGTAATCTATGGCTAGGTTGTGGCCTTTGAAAATTTTAAAAAATACATATTCTCACTCATTGCGGTGTGCCCCTTTATTGGGCTTACCCTTATTACATACACATTTAACCCCATTAGATATATAGTCAATCCCATATATACCCCCATAGGGTCATAATATAGTACCCCCCCCCCCTTCAAAATCTTTGTAACTAAGGGTTTCCCATGTGATGAAACCAAGTAATTGATTTATATTCATGCTCTTTTAATGTCATTAATGACTATCCATCCCTCCATATTCAATTGTTTTTGTGTCAATCCTCAATAGTATCATTTCCTACATTAGTGAAGCTTCTCCAATTTATCGTGATTGTTGGTCTTTGATAATATTTTTTTCCACTGTCACTTAATGCTCTATTCCATACATATCGTTGATCTTGTGATCTTCTTCCCTGGTAATGTTGATGTTGATATTCTTGCCATTCTTGCTAAATTCTAGGTAGTGCAAGTGTTGTTAGGATTAATTAATCCTCCATTTTGCCACATAGTCTATTTGGTATATATTACTAACTTATGAGGTCATCATCACTTCACTGGTGTATGGGGGACACACCTATGAGCCACCTACCCCATACTACGCCTTCATGCATGAGTTTAGGTTCCTAGGTATCAATCCCTATAATTTAGGAACCCACGTTGAGTGCCACCATTAGTCTCATTTAGTTGACCTTGGTAGGTATTCAGTCACATTCAGTTATGCCCTAGTTACCATCAGTTAGATCGCTATTAGTTATCCTAGTGTCAGTTTGCATGATTTAAGCGAATGTGGGAGCCTTTGTTCACCTACGCTCATCATTTAATTGATTGTAGACTGATTTAGTTATCCAGAGTTGCACTAGTGAGCTCCAGCGTTGATTTTTCTCAAACTGAGTTAGCGCATGAGTCAGTTTGACTTGGTGAATTCGAATCCTCCCAAAGGCATTGAATTTCTTCCTATTGTATGGCTATCGTATTACAATGACATCAATGTAATGATATTCTAACCAATTATTGTCCTATGTGTATGAAATTTCTGCCATGATTGAATTCTTAATTCTACTGCAACCTTCCTTTCATATTGCTTTCATTTAGGCTTGAAGATCCATGGTTCACTAAATTTAACATGGCATCAGAGCCTGTGTTCAGGCCAACGTCAAAGCTCACAAACTTCCATGCTTACACTAGAAGACATTGATTTTCCACATAATTCCTGGAATAATTGCACTGCTCCCTCTGGATTTTGTCTACAGAAGTATATACAGGTTTGATGGACTCATAGAAAGTGCACATGTCAAAGTGGAGAGTGTTTGATCTGACATGTTAGCGAATTGAAGTGTTTTGTAGTGTTTATGCAGGTACATTCAAAGATTTCTTCAAGAATTGTTGATCAATATAGTTGTGAAATGGAGAATTTAGCAGCTCTGACTCCCAGAATCCTTACACCCTTCAATTACCTTGGTTGGAGGGTTGATATGCAGATTTCCTTGCGCAACAAAGGTCTTTATAGGATGGCCATGGGCAGAGCAGTCGAACCCCAACAATATATTGAAAAATCGAAGGTTCTAGATAGTTTTAATGAAGCTTTTGGCTAAATGTGCATCCACATCTCCAGGGAACTGTTGTTCCATCTTGATGGCCTGAAGACTCTGAAAGAAGTATGGGATAAGCTCGAATCCTTGTTTGGCAAACAGGATGAGCTGAGGGGCCATACCCTGGAGAATGAGCTGATAGCACTACATCCCAATAAATTTGACACACTACATCTATTCTTCACCAAATTCAAATCCCTAGTCATGCAATGCAAGCAGCATGTGATTGAGAAGAAGGAAGAGCAATTGATGCTCTCAATTCTAAGCAAGCTTGGATCATATTTTTCAGTTTTTGTTTTAACTTTCCACTCTGGGAGGCTAACCACTTCAAATTGGTGAATTCCATACCTAGATGCATTCTCATACTCACTAATCCAGGAACAAGATAAGTTGATTCATATGGGAGTGCTCAAATCCTCCAAGAATCAAACCCTCTTAGCTCAAGACTCTAAGAATTCTCAAGCAAAGAGGGAAAGAGAAGAAGAATATTTATTCGAAGCCCAAGGAGAAGTTGAATCCTTCAAATGGAGCCTCTGGTTCGAATAAAAACATAAATAAAAAGTTTGAAAAATATAAATGCTCTTATTGCATGAGAAGATTTCATCTAGAAAGTCAGTGTATGAAGAAGCCATTGACCAAATCTCTGAGATCCTTGAACAGAACAACATTTCCCTTCCTCAAGGTGCAAAGAAGTTTGAAGCTGGAAATGAGACTGAAGAACATGAGAGGTGCCATGCTTTGAAAGTATGATTCACTCAGTCAAAATCCTATCTGACTAATTCAGGAGCTTCCAATCACATGGTTGCCTCCAAATAATCCTTCACTTCTTTGTATCTCTCTAGAGGACCAAGGAACATATGGGAGATGATTCAGATATCCTAGCTATCGAGAAAGGGTTCATTAAAATTGGATATGGAGAGTTCAAAAATGTGCTTTTTGTTCCCTCCCTGGCAGCAAACCTATTGTTTGTATACTAGATGACACATATTGGCTCTCCCAAGAGAGTCACATTTAATCCTGACATGGTGGAGATCTTTGAAGTCTCTACTGGAAATCTGGTAGCGAAAGGAGTTGATAATCATGCCTCCAAGGCATATGAATTTTCTCACTTCCTTCATACTTCATATTCGAGTGGCTTATTGACTCATGCCAATAACACAAGCAAGCTATGGCATGAAATATTTGGACACCTAAACTTCAAGTATCTCTAGTAGTTGCACAATGACAAGTTGGTTGAGGGCTTGCCTCTCATCAAATCTTCTGAAGGAGTGTGAACCGGTTGCTTAGTAGTGAAGCATCTAAAGAAAATATGAGGTTGGGAAGGCAACAAGAGCTGCCTCCACTCTAGATCTAATACACAGTGATGTCTCCCGATCGATTCCTAAATCATGTATGAATGGATCTAGATATTTTTTGACCTTCATTGATGATTGTTCAAGGTATTGTTGGGTATACTTTATCAAGCAAAATTCTAAGATATTTGAGACCTTCAAAGTCTTCAAAGTATTCAAAGCCTTGGTTGAGAACATTCTTGGAAAGAAGATCAAGTCACTTATATCTTACAATGGAGGTGAGTATGTCAAAGGATAATTCTAGCAGTTGTGCGCATCAGCAAACATTCGAATGCAACACTCAGTCCCATATACACCACAACATAATGGTGCAGCTAAGAGGAGGAATATATCCTTGAAAGAGATGGCTATGTTGGGTCTTGAAATACCCCTTTTGACCACACCTATTATACCCTTTTGCCTTGTCTTACTTCATTCTATGCACCAGACATATGTTTTCCCCTCACATTGAGCCTTAAATCCCTACATGTATGACTAATTATTGTTTTATCTTATTAATGCCTATGATTGCTATGTTTAGAACTCTATCTATTGAATTATTCTAACACATC
Source organism: Pseudotsuga menziesii (assembly GCA_001517045.1). Taxonomy (NCBI): domain Eukaryota; kingdom Viridiplantae; phylum Streptophyta; class Pinopsida; order Pinales; family Pinaceae; genus Pseudotsuga; species Pseudotsuga menziesii. The sequence continues at coordinate 113,800 of LPNX010280315.1, forward strand.
ATGATTTCATAAAGATAGTTCAATCTTTGAGAAACACAAGTGTAGCAGCCTGGGTGGTCTAAAGAGAAGATGAGCTTTCGATGCCAGTTGTTACCTGCCAGTCCCAACTCCACACATTAGATGCAAGCAGAGGTTGTCATTCCACACATAGTTACAACAGACTTAGCTACGACAGCGCTTCGTTGCTTAAGGCACAGCAGCAACAGACATGGTATCTTTTATTAATTGGTTCCATCTATTCACTTATGGCTCGAGCAACAAGATTCTCTATATTCTCTACTTCCATTCAATTTCATTCACAGCTGTAACAACTCGTTGTAACAAGGCAGCCTAAAGATCATAGATATTCATGACTGCCGAATATTAGTGGGTGAAGGTTATGATTGTTCATGTATAAATATGGAAAACATTATGACACAAGGGTTGGTTGATTATTGATCAGATTGTGTAAGTTGTGACAGTGAGTTGTACTTTTTAATTCGTCATTTTTAATATAAGGAGCAGGATTCTTCTTATTTTTGCGTCTTAACCTGTGTTAGTTTCGACATCTCTGTTCAAAGGCTGGGCCCACCTTCCACAAAGATTGTCGAGTTAATTTTATGTTTTGATTATTTTGCTGTGTGGTGTGGAAATTTCAGTAATTGCATTCTTTACAATTACTATGCAACAGTAATGATCTATCATTGTAATTCCTTTGATAGCAATGTTTGCATTTCCTTAAAGCTGTAACTGCGTGGTGTGACAATCGACTATGTAGGTTAGTTTCCATTATGCATGTGTGCCAATAGATGTTGCAGTCAAGCTCAGCTCCAGTTCCTTTCAATTACTTGTCTTTCTCAGGTTTGCTAATTCAGTCATATTATGGTTTAGAGTTTGTTTAGTTCAATTGTTGTTGATTCATATTCTTAGATTAGTTGAATTAAACTGGTTATGATGGATTTACATATAGTCTGGTAATGTTAGGATTTAACTTTCGGCAAAAGTAAGTCTAGTTATCTATTTCTAGATTCGTTAATTGTTGGATGGATATTGTAGGAGGTAATTGCATTTCTGAATTCCTAGGTGGGTAATTTAGATTAGTTTAGTTATGAGAGGTGTTTGATTGAGCAGATAGGTAGGATAGTTAATCTTTCATTCATTTGATTAGCTACTTAGTGTTTATGCACAGACAATGTGAATTATCTTTGAAATAAAAACACTTCCATGGGTTGACAATTTATATTGAGCATTTTGTATGTTAGTTGTAATTAACTTCCATATAGAGTGACCAACATTTTGGCACCATTGTTGGGGAAGGTAATTAATAGACACAGTAGTAGTTGCATCCATTCATCTTTCTTCTATAGTTTTTAAGCTTGTATGTTTTGGGTTGCATCAATACAAGGAGAGTGAAGTGTGACATTCCTAGAACCCCCAGAACTCCCCATAATACTAACTTTGCAGGTGGTCAAGATCATGCTAGCAGTCCATCCTTGGGAAGGAGGACGTTCATTGATGATCTAGTTGACAGAGCTAACTCTTCTACCATATCTCAGCATCAAGGATCGTCATCTATCAGAAGAGGCCCAGTTACTCCTAGATTGGGAGCATCAGTTTCCACGGTGGAGAACACAAGAGAAGCTGGGACACCATCTAGTGTCCCTGTAGATAGAGATAGAGCCAATGTTGTGGGAGGAGGTGAGCAAAAGGTGGTTTACCACGTAGATGAGAAAGAGGTCACAAAGGATGAGTGGTTACAACTTTAGCAAGAGTGGTAAAATCAGAGGAAGCAAATGCAGGAGAGAGGAGAGGAAAACATGAATAACAGACGTGATCCAGATGATCATGAAGAAGGAGTAGGGGATAACCATCATAATGATGGCAACCCTCCACTTGAGGATACTGTTGCCACACAATGATTCCCCATTCGACAGCCAATTGGTAAGGCCCCCATGAAGAACATTTCACCATCAATATTACCATGCTTTCATGGGAAATCCACAGAGGACCCAGATGAGTTTCTTTTTGAGTTTGATATCCTCTGTCGCAGCTACGACTACACGTCCAGTGAGCAAAAATTAAAGCTTTTCCCAGCTACTTTTAAGGACAACTCTCTGCGATGGTTTATGAGCCTGGGTGGTGAGACTGCACCACAAGGGAACAAATGAAGCAGGTGCTCCTTGGAAAGTACCAAGAGTACTGCAGGACCAAGGACAAAAGGGAAGAACTATTTAAGATGATGCAGAAAGAGGAAGAAAGTCTAGAGGACTTCATGGAGAGACTTATGTACAATGTACAGAGGGCAGGACAAACTGACATGGGGAGAGATGTTCTCAAATCATCCTATTACGTGGAATCAGAGAAGGTTTCCTAGATATGTTGAACTTGTTGGGGAAGGGGGATATCTTGAAAGAATCCTTCGAAGACATCATCGACTTATGTCGAAGATACTTAAGAGGATCCTCCAGAACCAGCAACCGTGACAAAGGATTTCACCATGATGTCTTCAGCAGAACACAGAAGTCATCTAATGGAGGAGCCGCTCGGGAAGAAATAGGAAACCTTCCGGAGAAATTCAAAACATAGATGATGAGATCCATTTCCTCAAATATGGATGTCCTGAGGGAAAAGCACAAGCAAGCAGTAGAAGACTTGCCACTCGGTGTAATCTATCCAATATGCAGAAAGAAACATCCACTGAAGGAGTGTCCACTTGAAAAATTGGAAGTATGCCAACTCTGTGAGCTGAACCATGACACTAAGGAATTCCCCTCACTTCCCCAAGCGAAGGTAGTCATGCAGGCATCTACTTCTAGCATAGAACAAGCTTACTTCATCACTTAGAAGAAACCTTGGCAACCTCAAAATCAAGGTATGAATCCAGAACCATCACCTTTCGATAAATAATATGAATGGTATGAATCACATGAATACACAATTTCCTTCACATTATTCTAACAATCAATGGCATCCATCTAAAACTTTCATGCATAATCCTAACTCTCGGTCACCATGGACACCACAACAACCAAACCAATCAACTTCCTGGTATCCTGAATGGAGGAACTCCCATACAAGAAATTAGTTTTCTCATAATGAACCTCCTTATCAACAATTACCTCATCAACGTTACCCTGCTCAGCAATACCCTCACCAAAAGTACCAACAGTCGTAGCTACAACTTCAAAATAATGTTGCACCAATGAATATTCCAATATGACCACAACTTCCTACTCAACATAATCCTAACCCAAATAATAATAAAGCAGTCCACCAATTTGAGACTGCTTACTCCATTACCCTAGTTCCTTGCCATGATATTCGCTTACGATCAAAGAGGGTTGTGGAGCCCTTAGTCATTGAACATGTTCCATCTTCGGTGACTGAAGTGAGAATGAACCAAAATATCCATCCAATACAACAATCCCCATCATTGAGGATGTTGAAAGTCCTACTGAGACACCAGTTGAAACACGGAGAGAAACATTCATCGAAACATAGCCTACACAACTAGTTAGAGAACCGCCATTCCCTGAACGACTGACACTACAAAAAACAATTAAACAACCTCAGTTTAGCTCTTAGGAGAGTTAAAAATATTATATGTCAAAATTCCATTGTTGAAGGCCCTCCATGATGTGCCTATCTATGCCAAGACAGTCCGGGATCTTTGTGTAAGAAAACCAGGGAGAAAGCCCAGGGATCCTCCCATTGTCCATCTATTAGGAAAAATTTCTAAACTGATAATGGGAAAAACTATCTTGGCAAAATATGATGATCCTGGGAACCCTACTATCACAGTACAGATTGGTAACACTCGAATACCAAACATTTTGGTGTATTTAAGCGCAACTATTAACGTTATGACCATAGAAATTGTACGAAAACTTGGGCTCACCAACCTTCGGCCAACCCCTACTATTTTAGAACTCACTGATGGGTCCACCATCAAACCTAAGGGAATATTGGATGACCTCATTGTCTCAGTAGATTCATGGGAATACCCTATGGACTTCTTGGCTTTACAGCTAAAGTCACAGTTAGAGGGGCACCCACTGATTCTGGGAATACCTTGGTTAGCCACAATAGATGCTTACATCAACTATCGTTCAGGGTCTATGACTATCTCAGATGGGATCGAGACAAAAATTCTTACCTTATACCCTCCAGCTCAACCTAGCTTAGAAGCTGAAACTCCACTGTGGATGGAGCTAGAGGAGGAAGACAGTGTTCAACCATTGTTAACAATAGGGAAAGCCTTAACCTTCAAAGATGAAACAGAGGACGATGTTATCAATAGTTTTATCAGTGATCCCACATTTGTCAATAAACATGTTTACCAGATCCTGAACAATACTCTAGATTAAGAAAAACAAGAAAATCTCACAAAGAAGACTTTAGTGAGTGACACCAACATAATTCCAGTACTCAAGAATTTGAAAAGCATTCCAGTTGAGATAGAGCCAGGAAAAACACTAAACATCGATCCGGATCTTGCTCCTAATGAATTGGAATGCCTGATCACTCTCCTTAAACAACACAAGGGAGCATTTTCTTGGGAGTACACATATATCAAGTGTGTCCCTTCTAATCTGTGCACCCATCACATTTACATTAAAAGTGACTCCCGACCTGTCAACCACAACGAAGGATGAACCCTAACCTTAGGGACATAGTGAAAGAAGAAATTCAAAAGCTCTTGGAAGCAATGTTTATATACCCAATCTCAGACAGCGAGTGGGTTTCTCCACTCGTGATAGTTCCAAATAAGAATGGGAAATGAAGAGTCTGCGTAGACTATAGGGAGTTAAACAAAGCAATGCAGAAAGACCATTTTCCCTTACCCTTTATCGTTCAGGTACTTGATACCCTGTCTGGGAAGAATTTTTTTTCCTTTTTGGATGGGTTCAGCGGGTACAACCAAATCCATATCGCTCCTGAGGACCAAGACAATACCACTTTCACCTATCCCTGGGGTACCTTTTCATACAGGGTACTTCCCTTCGGTTTGTGTAACGCACCTGCCACCTTTTAGAGAGCTGTGATTGGCATCTTTTCGGATATGGTTAATGACAGCATGGATATTTTCATGGATGAATTTACCCTGTATGACAGTGACTTTGAGGAGGCACTGAAAATTTTAGAAAAGGTTTTAGTACGTTGTGAGCAAACCTAGCTATCTTTGAGCACTGATAAGTGCCATATGATGATGAGCGAGGGTGTAGTTCTGGGGCACTTCATCTTTGTTGATGGTATCTAGGTGGATCCATCCAAAATCAGGGTAATTGAAAACATACCCACTCCTGGAACAAAAAAAGAGGTACGTAGCTTCCTAGGGCATGCTGGTTATTACAGAAGATTCATAGAAAATTTGTCCAAACTAGCTTCTCCTTTATTTACTCTGTTGATGAAGGATGTACAGTTCAATTGGAATGATGCATGCCAAACAATGTTCACTGAACTTAAGAAGAGGCTGTCTACAACTCCTATATTAAGGGGGGGAATTGAGCTCTGCCTTTCCATATTTCCTCTGATGCCTCTGACACTGCCATAGGAGCAGTGTTGGGACAGCAAGAAGGCCATGCCCCATATGCAATTTACTATATCAGTAAAAACTTGGCCCCTCCTGAACTCAATTATACTGTTATAGAAAACGAATTTTTAGCCATTGCCTATTCCATCAATAAATTCAGACATTATATTAATGGCTACCCCACTTTTGTGCACACTAACCATTCAGCCATTAAGTACTTGATGAACAAACCTATTACAAATGCTAGAATAACTAGATGGATGTTACTGTTACAGGAATTCGACATTACAATTATTGACAGACCTAGGAAGGAAAATGTTGTTACTAATTTTTTATCTCGATTTACTAACAGTGATGACACCTTGCCAGTTGAAGATTCCTTCCCAGATGAACATTTGTTTGCAGTATCAGCTCATTCCCCTTGGTACGCAGATGTTGCTAACTATTTGGCTGCAGGAAAGCTTCCGGCACATTTATCAAAGAGAGAGAAAAGAAAAATCATTCAATAAAGTGTCAGGTACTGCTGAATAGATGGTCATCTTTTCTACATAGGTCCTGATCTTGAGATCAGAAGATGTGTAAGGGAGGATGAAGTTTTCAGTATCTTGAAGGCTTGTCATGAAAAGCCGTATGGGGGACATTTTGCTGACAATTGAGCAGGTCATAAGGTATCACGAATGGGCTACCATTCGCCAACAGTTTTTAGGGATGCAAAGAAGTATGTTCAAGCTTGTGATAGCTGTCAAAGAATGGGCCAACCTAATAGATTAGATGAGATGTCTCTTCAACCACAGCTGGTGGTTGAACCTTTTGACAGATGGGCCCTGGATTTTGTTGGGCCTATCAACCCTCCCTTGAAGTCGAAAGTTTACATCTTAGTTTGCACCGATTATATGACAAAATGGGTGGTGGTTGTAGCTTTAGTCAAGGCCAATGACCAGGCTATAATAGATTTCCTATATGGAGAAATCTTCACTTGTTTTGGTGTACCTAAGGAGATAGTCACAGATGGAGGACCGTAGTTTGTGTCCCACAAACTGCAAGCTCTGTTACATAAGTACCACATTCAACACATAATAGCTTCACCATATCATCCACAAGACAATGGCCTAGTGGAAAGTATCGACAAAGTGATTGAAGATATTCTCACAAAAATAGTCCGAAGCCATCGCAGAGACTGGGCTGATAGAATTCTAGAGGCACTCTAGGCATATCGCACCACTTGGCCCAAGACTATGGGCTTCTCCCCTTATGACTTGGTGTATGGTAAGAACGTTGTTTTTCCCATCGAATTTGAAATCAAAACTTTAAAGACAGTTATGGAGGCAAACTTAGATTTAATAGAATCTTAGAGGAATAGATTGAATCAGTTAAATGAACTCGACGAAAAACACATAGTTGTTGTACATCAAACATAATTAATTCAACAGCAGCGATATAGGTGGCATGATCGGTTCATAAAGCAGAAAGTCTTATGTGAAGGAGACTGGGCATTGTTGTATGATTCTAGGTTCAAGAGGGACTTTAAAAGTAAGCTTCGAACAAGATGGTTGGGTCCATACCAAATAGACAGGGTATTTGATAATGACACAGTTTTCCTAGTCATTATTGATGAAGATCGTACGCCATTATTTGCTAATGGTCACAGGTTGCGACTGTATCACAAGCCAATCTCAAGGGACGCATTTATCTTGCATGCCGCAGCTAATCCATGATATCAGTTAATGCAAGGGCAGGAATTTCTCTCTGCCCCTGTTAATCTTTAAAAGGACACTATGATTTCCACACAATGATTTGTACATAAATAAGTTGATGCTTTGTTTATTTCTATTCTATTTTCTTTTACATTTTATCAGTTTTCTCTTTGAAGAATCTATGCAGGAATTTGCTTAAGGAGCAGCGGTCATGATCGGGCCTAACAAATGTGAGCCACGTAGTCTATCTTCCTCTTTCAGAAGAGCTCCTTGAAAAAAAATGAATGATGAACAGTTCAGTCACAGCTGCAACTCTGCCAAATTCCGCATTTTCCCCATTTCTGCAACTGCGACTCCGCTAAACTTTACTTATTCTCCTATTTTTCGTGGCTGCAACTCCGCCAATTTTTGCCTATTTTCCAGTTTCCACAACTGTGCCTCCGCTAAACTTTCCTTATTCTCCTATTTTTCGCGGCTGCAACTCCTCCAATTTTCGTCGATTTCCCTATTTCTGCAGCTACGAATCCGCTAAACTTTTCCTATTCTCCTGTTTTTCGAGACTCTTACTCCACAAATTTCTACTGATTTCCTTATTTCCACAGCTGTGACTCTACCACTCTTGCCCCATTCCCTAGCTGGGATTCTACTATATGTTGCTTACCTTCCCTACTTTGTAGCTGCGACTCCTCCAGATTTATCTATAAAACAACTATGATTCCTCCATATTTGTCTAGCATTACAGTCATTGCGTCATTGCCTCATAGCATTACAATCATTGCGTCATTGCCTCATAGCATTACAGTCATTGCCTCATCCTTGCAATGAAGTGGCAGTCTTCTTCAAGAAGTACATCACCTACGAAGGTAGATACCAGACTGTTTACTTTTCTGAGTTTTCCCTCTTATCTCATCTACGCCACAGAACTTTACTCAATATTCTATTTTACTTGTTTAAAGCCCTACATTATATGCCGGGGTTTGTAAGATCGGCCCGACACCCACTTACTTCCCTTACCCCTCATGGCCTAATTAAACTGCTTATATTAAGGGCCTTAGCACAGTAGAACCAAACCTGGGAATAGTTTACTGCTCAGCCTCAGATAATTCGGGAACCTACACTTTTGGGTGGTGTTCCAATAGAAGAGGAAGATAGGGCACCTGCACAGTTAGGGGGAGTGGAAGTAGAAGAGGAGGACCGGAGTCCTTCCAATTCAGTTGGGGGGAGATGAGATAGTGTTAGAGTAGAACCCAAATAATCAAGAGGAAGAATTGGGAGAGCCTGCGACAGCAGCAAACCCTATGGAAGGAATAGATATCTTGGAAGCTCTGGCAGCAGAAGCTGAAACTGGAGCAACATTGGATGTTGTGACAGTGGAAACTGAGGTTGTGGGAGCTATAATGACAGAAGGAGATGCAGAGATCTTTAACATTGAATCCTCTCCTGAATGGAGGGGAACTTTAATCGAGGAAGAGATTGAGATGGAAAAGACAAGGGTAGTTACTGGAATGGGAGATATTCCTTCTACATCAGTTGCAGAGTCAGAAACCCTTGTACCATAGAGGAAGAGGAGAAGATCAAAAGAAGAAGTACAGGCATCACATACGGTAAAGAGAAGAAGAACAAGATCCATCACATCGGCAGAAGCAGCATGGGCACGATGGGCAAACATTGAGTTGAACATTGAATTTCCCATTTTGACACCCCGGTCAAATGTTGCTCCACAAGAAGCTATTGCAGAAGAACCTCAAATCGAGGGACTTTTGTATAAAAATGGTCTGCTGAAAATATAAGTGGAAGTACTTCGGAGGGACTTGGAAAGTTGGAAGGAGCATGCAAGAAATAGGTGGAGAAAAGGCTGCACACATTGGTAGAAGTTGCATACCAATTGGAAGGATCACCTCATGATGAGGAGGGTGATGAATTGGATAAAGTGGTATACCCAGAATGTTGTGAAATTTTTGACTAATCAGTATATAAAGTTATAGTGCGGGCATTTATGGCACAAAAACCTGCACAAGCAACTGAAAAAAGAAAAAGAGGCACTTGCAGTGGAGTTGAAGGGTGAAGATGAACCAAAGTTCGAGATGATCCCTGATTTAGAATTTGGGGAGGCTGAGCAATTGCAATCCAAGCCAACAAGGGATATTGAAGTCACCCAGGAGAAACCTCAACAGTTGGAATAAGTTGGAAGGTAGGATGTTGTCACATAAGAACCAACACCCTTAAAAACTCTTGTTGAGGTTGCCCCTCAAATGGAAGTGGTTGAGCTAGAGGTTGAGACAATTCCTTATTACAACCTAGGGGACCTTGAAGAAACTCCAAAACAGTCTCAAGACACAGAACTAATTTAGGAAGAAGTTCAATAGAAAGAGGATGATGTTACAAAAGAACCAACATCCCCAAAATGTCCTATTAAAGACATAGTACAGACTGAAGGTTGTTGCGATAGGATTCAAAAGAGGGATATTGTTACAGAAGAACCAGTATTCCTGAAATCGTTTGTTGATGCATCCACATAGACAGAGGTTGCTACAATATCGGTGACAGAAGATGTAGCTACACAAGAACCAACATTTTATATCACCTTTGCTGAAGTTGCCACACAAACAGAGATTGTTACAGCACTAATGGGGAAGGAGGCTGTCACAGAAGAACCAATATCTCCAAAATTGATTACTGAAGCAACCATACAGGCGAATACTACAGCAACATTGAGCAAGGATGAAGTTGTTACACTCCCAATTCAAGGAGAGAAGGCTAAAACATCGGGTGATAAGGAAGGAATGCAAATTCCTCAGGAAATTGTTTCAGATTCTGATGATGAAAAGAATGCAAAGCTCTCATTGTTAAAGGTGGAAGTAAAGAAGTGGAAAGATCATGTGGATCGATGTCAGGCAGGAATGGTTCCTCTTATTGAGCACATAAAAACTATTAAGGAATTGAGGGGGAAATGGGCAGAGGAGCTAAGTTTTCAAAAGTTCTGTTGGGAGGAGGTACAAAAAGAGTTGAAGGAATAGAAGAAATTCAAGTCCATGCAGAAGGAGAAGGAGCAACTGTGTGCCCTCTTCCAGGAATTAATGAGTTTCAAAGGTCCATCTCCCTCCTATACGTTATTTTTGTATGAATAATTAACTTTGTTTAAATTAAAATCCTTGAGGGAAGGGAGACCTTATAAATTGACATCCTCTGCCCAATTTTTGGAGACCTTTATGGAAAGCAGCTTCACTGAGCAGAGCCTGCTGTGTGAAATTTTATTTGCATGAAATGGCCTACCCTTTGGACCTTCATTCTAACCCTACTCCTTACTTAGGAGATGTCTAGTTGAGGGACTTTGCCTCTTTTGTCAACAATCATGTGTGGTGGGAGAGGGCCTTTTAGACAACCTCTCAAAATGAGGCCAACTCCAATCTATGGATTTAGAGTGAACCTCATTCTCCTCGGCTTCTTCTTACTTTTCAGGAAAAGAGGTTGGCATCTCCCATGAAAACCCAGCAGCTGATTGAACTACAAGAAAAGTTCATCTCTACTTGTGTTAACCAAATTTGTAGACAGCAAAATCTGGCCCTAGAAGGTAGTAAGCATAAATAGCAAACTTCTTCTTGAGCCTTAAAGAAAAGGGACCCTTATTGTTTAAAAAAATTTAAATAAGCACTCCCTAGGGTCAAAGGATATGTGGACTATATGAAGAAGCACGGAGTTCATCGACTGCGACTTAAGTTTAAATTTCCACTTATTTGGTGGCCAACAAGGCCATACAAGGACATTTTTTCTTTGACTAAGGCAGAGGACAAGCAGTGTTCGAAATAATGGGTGACCTGTAAGGGATATATGGATGGGAGTGAACCTTCTGAACACTCCTACGATTTTTCCTCTCTCCATGAACAAGGTACAATTCCAGAATCAGATTCAGATTAGTGGAAGTTGTTGCATGAGGACATGCAATAGGATAGTTGGGGGGATATGTTGGGTCATGAAATACCCCTTTTTGACCACACCTGTTATACCCTTTTGCCTTGTCTTACTTCATTATATGCACCAGACAGATGTTTTCCCTCACATTGAGCCTTGAATCCCTACATGTATGATTAATTATTGTTTTATCTTATTAATACCTATGATTGTTATGTTCAGAACTTTGTCTCTTAAATTATGCTAACACGTCGTGATTTCATAAAGATAGTTCAAGCTTTGAGATACACAGGTGTAGTAGCCTAGGTGTTCTGAAGAGAAGATGAGCTTTCGATGCCAGCTGTTACTTGCTAGTCCCAACTCCACACATTGGACGCAAGCAGAGGTCGTCATTCCACGCATAGATGCAATAGACTTAGCTACGACAATGCACCACTACTTAAGGCATGGCTACAATAGATATGGTATATTTTATTAATTGGTTCAATCTATTCACTAATGGCTCAAGCAACAAGATTCCCTATATTCTCTACTTCCATTCAATTTCACTCACAGCTGTAACAGCTCATTGTAACAAGGCAGCCTGAAGATCGTAGATATTCATGGCTGCCCAATATTAGTGGGTGGAGGTTTTGATTGTTCATGTATAAATATGGGGAAACATTCTGAGCCGAGGGTTGGTTGATTATTGATCAGACTGTGTAAGCTGTGATAGTGAGTTGTACTTTGTAATTCGTCATTTTTAATATAAGGAGTAAGGAGCGGGATTCTTTTGATTTATGCATCTTAACCTATGTTAGTTCCGACGTCTCTGTTCAAAGGCTGGGCCCGCCTTCCACAGAGATTGTCGAGTTAATTAGATGTTTTGATTGTTTTGTTGTGTGGCGTGGAAATTTCAGTAATTGCATTCTTTATAGTTAGCTGCAACAGTAATGATCTATCATTGTAATTCCTTTGATAGTAATGTTTGCATTTCCTTAAAGCTATAACTGCATGGTGTGACAATCGACTATGTAGGTTAGTTTCCATTATGCATGTGTGCCAATAGTTGTTATAGTCAAGCTCAACTCCAATTCCTTTCAATTACTTGTCTTTCTCTGGTTTGCTAATTCAGTCAGATTATGGTTTAGAGTTTGTTTAGTTCAATAGTTGTTGTTTCGGATTCTTAGATTAGTTGAATTAAACTGGTTATGATGGATTTACATATAGTATGATAATGTTAGGATCTAAATTTCTGCAAAAGCAAGTCTAGTTATCTATTTGTAGATTCATTAATTGTTGGATTGATATTGTAGGAGGTAATTGCATTTATGAATTCCTAGCTGGGTAATTTGGATTAGTTTAGCTATGAGAGGAGTTTGACTAAGCAGATAGGTAAGACAATTAATCTTTCATTCATTTTATCAGCTACTTAGTGTTTATGCACAAACAGTGTGAATTATCTTTGAAATAAAAAGACTTCCCTGGGTTGACAATTTATATTTAGCATTCTGTATGTTAGCTGCAATTAACTTGCATATAGAGTGACCAACAGGCTACATGCCTTCTAGAAGCAAGAGGCCTTCATAATTATCTATGGGTTGAGGTAGTTAATTGTGCTTCATATATCCAGAATAGGGTGCCTCAAAAATCAGTGATTAGGGCTACTCCTTTTGAAGCACCAATGGGACATAAGCCCAATGTCTCACATCTAATAGTGTTTGGCTCCAAGGCTTGGGCCACAATTCCTACTGACAAGAGGAAAGCCTTCCAAGCCCAAAGTAGTGAATGCATACCACTGGGATATGCTGATGATGCTAAGGAATAAAAATTAATGGACCTTGCAACCAAAAAGTGCTTCATAGAGCCCAATGTGCAATTTGAAGAAGATTAGGTGCATGATCCACAACAAGCCGAAGTAGAAGAAGGTATAATCTCTCATTCATTTCCATTTGAAGATGATGATATTATGACTAATGTCTTAGATTCAGAAGATGTGGGTCATGATAATCATGAACCTAATATTGAGATTGAATCCCAAGAAGATCCAGATCCATATCCAACAATTATTCCAAATCAAAGGCCTAAATGGACCCAAAAGCTCATTGAAACGGATGGGAATATTGTTGGGGATCCAAATGACAGAAGTTGAACAAGGTACTAGTATTAGAATGAACATGTTGCACTATCCCATTCAGATCCACTTCTCCTAGAGAGGTGTTTTATGATTATTGGTTCAGATCCTCAGTCATTCAAAGATGCTTTCCATGATCCAAGTGGCAGGCAGCTATGGATGATGAGTATGGTTCGCTACAAGAAAACAAGACATGGGAGATTGTCAGTTTCCCTCCTAGGAGGAAGTTAGTTTAGTGAAAATGGATCTATAAGACCAAGCTAGCAGCTGGTGGAACAAAAACCAAGTACAAGGCTCAATTGGTGGCAAAGGGGTACTCACAAGTCCATGGGATAGACTACAATGATACATCCGCTCATGTTGCAAGAATGGACTCCTTAAGACTAGTTTTGATAATTGCGGTTTAGAAGAGGTGGGAGGTAGATCACATGGATGTAAAGAGTTCCTTCATCCATGGTGACTTGGAAGAGGATATATATATGAGACAGCCTCAGGGGTACATTGAAGATTTGTCCTTAGTATGCAAAGTGAGGAAATCTCTCTATGGGATCAAGCAAGCCCCAAGGGCATGGTATGCCAATATGGATTCCTTTCTCGTGTCACAAAACTTTGAGAGATGTAGATTTGACTGCAATGTATACATGCAGCAGAAAGGGAACTCATTATTATTGATTGTTCTATATGTTGATGACTTGCTCATTACCAGCAGCTTTGCTGTTGGATTGAGAAGCATCAAGTTAGCTTTAAGTGAAGCATTTTCCATGACAGATCTAAGACTATTAATGCATTTCATTGGTCTTGAAGTTAATCAAAATACTTCAGGAATCATGATTACACAGTCTAGATACATTGGAGACTTGCTTAAAAGATTCCACATGGAAGATTGTAAAGTAACACCCTTTCCCTTCCTATCTAGGATCAAGTTGGACAATACACTCTACAAACAAATCATTGGGAGCCTATTATACCTCACCCATTCAAGACCATATCTGGCCTATGCTGTGAGTGTTGTTGCCAGATACATGCAAAAGCCACATGAGTTGCACTGGAAGGCATCAAAGCGCATCTTGCACTATGTGCAAGGTACGAGAGATTTTGGGATCCATTATTCAATTGATGCATAATTAGATCTTATTGGTTATACTGATTCATATTGGGATGTAGATGGAAATGATTGGAAATCTACGTCAGGTTTTGTGTTCATGTTAGGATCTAGACCAATTTGTTGGTCAAGCAAGAAACAAGCAACTCTTGCACTCTCTTTAGCAGAAGCAGAGTATAGGGGGGTTTTGAATGCAACAATTCAGGCAGTTTGGTTACATGGGATTTTGACAGAGTTTGGCATTCACACTTCTCCTTTAGTAGACCTCTATTGTGATAATCATAGTACCATTAAGATATTTAGTGATCCAGTTCAGAAGAAACGGACAAATCATATTGAAGTACACATGCCATACATTCGAGAATTAGTGCATAGCAAGGCTATCACGCTACATTACTACCCTACAAAGGAGTAGATTGCAGATATTTTTACCAAGTCCTTCATTGAAAAGAGATTTGTTTACCTCAAATCTCTTCTTGGTGTAAAGGATCAAATTATGTATTGTTCCTAATTTTCCTGCTTATTTTGAGGGTGGGGGGGGGGGGGGGGGGGNAGGATTAAGGGGGGGGTGTTATGATTAATTAATCCTCCATTTTCCCACATAGTCTATTTGGTCTGTTTTACTAACGTAGGAGGTCATCATCACTTCACTAGTGTATGGGGGACACACCTAGGAACCACCTACCACTTATTGCGCCTTCATGCATGAGTTTAGGTACCCCATGGACCATTCCCGATAATTTAGGAACCCACTATGAGTGCCACAATTAGTCTCCTTCAATTGGTCTTGGTAGGTATTCAGTCATGTTTAGTTATGCCCCAGTTACCA
This sequence comes from Pseudotsuga menziesii, assembly GCA_001517045.1. Taxonomy (NCBI): domain Eukaryota; kingdom Viridiplantae; phylum Streptophyta; class Pinopsida; order Pinales; family Pinaceae; genus Pseudotsuga; species Pseudotsuga menziesii. The sequence continues at coordinate 128,959 of LPNX010280315.1, forward strand.
TTAGTTAGATCACTACTAGTTATCCTAGCACCAGTTTGCATGTTTTAAGGGAGTGTGAGCACCTTTGTTCACCTACCCTCATTAGTTAATTGATTATGGATTGATTTAGTTATCCAGAGTTGCATTAGTGAGCTCCAGTGTTGATTTTTCTCACACTGGGTTAGTGAACGAGTCAGTTTGAGTTGGTGAATTCAAATCCTCCCAAAGGCATTCAAATTCTTCCTATTATATGGATATTGTATTACAGTGACATCAATGATAATTAATGTAATGATATTCTAACCAATTCTTGTCCAATGTGTATGAAATTTCTGCCATGAATCCATTGATCAATTTACATTGAATTGTTAATTCTACTGCAACCGTCCTTTCATATTGCTTTCATTCAGGCCCGAAGATCCATTGTTCACTAAATTTAAGAAGTGTTGATATGGCTTCACCTTTAATGTTGGTTTTCCTTCAAGCTCCACAATCTTATCATCAATATTATTTGTAGGTTCAATGATAAGTTCTAGCCTCTATGCTTGATCTTCAATACTATTTTCTTGAGAGGGAATGTCTTCAAATACTTTGTCAATTTTTTCAATTTGGATTTTATCCTCTCTAGTTGGATCATTGTGTTCCTTTAATTTTATGGTCTTATTGTATATTGTCCTCCTTCTCCATTTCAAGTTGAATTATGATGTTATCCATTAACTTATTTCACCCTTCTTCAATTTTACATTGTATTTTTATTTGAACTTATAGATCTAGGGATTCTTCAGCCTTCTTACAAATCTCCTCTACAAACCTTTTAGAAGTAAGTTTTGACTAATTTCTCAAAAATCAAGGAAGGATAATCTTAAGTAAGTAAGTAACTCAAGTCAACAAGGGCATTTCAATTCCTTTTATGAACTAAGTGTGATATGCTTGAAGTGAAATCAACTAAAGCGAGATCAAGAAGTTAGGTTCTCCATATCTTTCTATAACCTCCATCTTATCTTCCTCCATGATCTTTGATTATTTTTTATAACTTTTCGCATTCTTCACATTGTTAATAAGTAATTGGTTATGATTACAAAGATTGTTGATTTCATAGGCTTTCATTTTTAATACCTTGGACTCATATATGTGTGTGTGTGTGTGTGTGTGTGTGACACACACACACACACACACACGCGTATATATATGAAATACACATCCTAGAGAAACTTGAGAGGCGCCCTCATTTCGAGGATGGTGCCCAGACTAAACTAGATTCTATAGATTACACTGAACCAAGAGAAGGATAAGTGGAATATCTTAATCACAATGTTATTAATGATTAAAAAGGGAGTCACGGTTAAATGTGATGTCCCCATGATGCATGCCTATATAAAGAACGCCATTCTATGTAAAAGATGTTGTATTTTGGACAGTGGAATAATAAATTTTATTATTGTTTGTCTACTGTGTTGTTCCATTCCATATTAATTGGTATCAAAGTCAGCTTCCATAATTGCCATGAGGGATTTGTTCCCTTCTTCTTCAAGCTTTTATAGCCATTACATGGATTCGTTCCCTTCCTTGTTTTTGGCTCCCATAGCCATTAAAAGGAATTGTTTCTTCTTCTTAAGTCTTCTACAACTTCCAGAAGGAATATGATCCCTTCTTCTTTAGGCTTGTGTAGCCATTATAGGGATCAACACTATACTTTTATTTACTAAGTGTCACTCATAGCGCCACACAAAAAACAACAAAGTGAAACACCTCTCTCATAAATCTACACATTAAATTTTTTCTAGTAGTAGAATCAAGTTATCCGACAATAAAATAAAGTTATTAGTGGGCTCACTAGGAGATTAAAAAAATATGCAAATTAACAGCTCCAAAGTAACACCTCAATTTGGCTTGCATTCATAAACCACATCTATGATAACACCTCTCTTTTGCAATGAAGGTTCTTTTTGGACATGTGTTGCACTCTTTGTAGGTTCCTAGATAAAAGTGGGTATGGGGGTTGATCACTCCCTTAGTCAAGGGGGCATAGGGGGCCAGTGAACCCCTGTTGCGGTTTTGGCGGTGGATGCCACAAAATAAAATTTTGGGTCTCTTTTTGGTTCGCTTTGTGCTTTTTCAATCAATGTTTTTTTTGCCTATTGTAAACTACTTATGGTTGTAGTCTAACTTGGGTTAACATATTAAGGTTTTGGAATCTATGATATTGTATTGTAAATTGTGAAGATAGTACAATGACATAGGAAGAGGACAGACTCTTAATTAGGCTAGTATTCTCGATTAATGGTTTCTAGGGTAAATTTCCATGTATTGTGTGTGTGGGACATTTTTATTTCTTGTGTTTTAGAATTTGTTTGGTATTTATTTACTTACACAGGTTTATCAAACTCTTTAGTTCTAACTCTATTGCTTTGTTCATAGTTAATATATGTGAGTCTATCTCTTCATAAGTTAACTAGAAGAAGAAACCTTGGGCACAACATTGTTCAAATGCCCATCTGTAAGGGGACTATAGATAAAAATAAAGGACAACCAAATAGTGCATCTAGAAGAACATTCAAGGGAGACTCCAACATCATAGAAGGTGGTAGTATATTTAGAACATACAAACATCATCCTTTCGTACCTCCACTTGCTCAATCTATGTTTGATATAGTGTGTTTAATACAAGAGCCTCCTAAGCTAAACTTTGTAGACTACAATAGCATGGACTTGTTGCAACAACCATACATTGAATTCTCCAAGTCTATCATTAATCTTCATTTCCTACACAAAATATACAACCAATGTATTTGACATCAAGATGCAGTATAGGAAATTTTAAAATTAAAGTCTTTTCAACACTTAAGATTATGTTATAAACGCATAAGGATCTCTTCCAATCTTTCTAAAACTCGCCATTGCTCTTATCTCTTGAATGAATTGCAAAACATGGTGCCATATTATCTTTTAAATGTAAACTCAACATTTATAGATTATGACTTACACAATGGATATCAAATGTCTATGCAATTTTGTCTAGCCCGAAATGCATTTAATAACATAAGAGATTTTCAATGTCAACAACATGATATCTTAAACTCACATAAGATTTTTTATTAAAAATATAAGACCAACCAACAACATAAGGGAATTGAGCACCATTCCCCTTAAAAAGAAGAAACTCAAGATCAAGTCACACTACATAAAGTGGTTGAACACTTGCAACAGAGAATTTAATAAGTTTTATAAGAGTTTTCAATATAGGATGCAAGCATTACCTTAAGGAAAGGAAGGGCTATTAGGTTTTATTTCGCTTTGTTGTACATTGTTGCACAGGTTTCCCATGCAGTTTCTAGAGCTTTCTATATGACATCACACCCCAAGTTAAAGTAAAATTATTAAATGTCTCTCTTATTTTGAAAGGGAAATGGAGACATTGTACTCCACTTACACTAAGAGGAAATGGTATAAAACAAAGAGAAGGAGAAGTGGAATATCACAATGACAGTGTTGTTAGTGATTAATGATGGTATTGATCAAATACATACATACATGTATGTATGTATGTATACATGTATGTATGTATACATATATGTATGTATACATATGTGTATATATACATATATATATGTATATGTATACATGTATGTATGTATGCATGTATGTACATACATATATGTATGTATGTATGTACCATATGTGTGTGTGTGTGTGTGTGTGTGTATACATACATACATATATGAACGTATGTATGGGAGACATAGTCAAGCACAAGGTCCTTATCTTGTATACCTATAGAAATAAGGTCATTCATATTTGGTACAATGTAATAACATTTATTATTATTATTGAGCTACTATGTTGTTCCACCCCACAATAACAGATGCTTAAGGCTTTGTTAACACAATGCCCAAGGCCATTACAACTCATTAAGATCTCAACATGTCAATTATGGAAATTGAACCTAGGCTTGGAGTATAAGACGACTCCTCACGATTGTTGAGGCTAGATCGAATTAACAAATTCTACCTTGGACTTATCATTTTCCTTCTTACCTTTGCACATATTTTCTTGTTAATGATTTACAAGGGATTACATCTTGGACAACTATCCATGCTTCCTCACAAGCTCTTCTTTTGTTTCCTTTAATTGATCTTTATATTTTATCCATATCCTCCAATTTTGTGCCCTAGATTGATATATTTGAGATAATTTTTGTCAAATTATTCCCTTGTGAATTTTAGTATAGTGTCTTCATCCAGACTCCTCTACCATTAATGAGCTTCATCATTAAAACAAAATCTTAAAATAAATAAATTATAACATTAAGAAAACAAAACCGTAGTTCTATATTTCACCTTACCTTATTAATTTGGACAATGATACAAAGAAACTAAAGGTATCTTGAAAGTTTGTGAAAATAATATTAATTTGTTTTATTTATTTGATGCATTTTTGTATGTGTTGAATTCTGATTGGCCTATAGAATTAGAGCGATATGAACTATGAATAGGATATGAACCAAGCTCTGAAGCAATATGAACCAACAATCTGAACCAAGCTCTGAACGATGATTTGAACCAAGTTCTGAATCTTTGAACAAGTTAAGAATTGCAGGAACGATGAATTGATTAAGGAGGAAGAAGTGGATCCATGAATTGGTGCGCAACTCTAAAGTTGAGAGGCTGGTGTGCATGCAGAGGATCACTCCTCCCCTAAACACTGCAGAGAAATAGAGAAATCTATGATTGAAATTGATAGAATTTGGTATTGACATGCCTCGAGGGTGGCTTCTCGAATGGATCCTCCTCTGGATCTGAGTCCGGAGGAATGTCGTTGACTCTTAAATGAAGCATTAAGAGATCTGGTGGCTTCCACGCCATATCCTCCTCCCCCAGGACCTAATGCCAGCGATGCTAACTTCGTTAAGACAACAACAACCCCAAGAATCCAGATCATGTCTGCAGCTTCAAGATTGAAAGCCCCTCCACTAAGTGAGAAAGGCCTGATTGGACAGTTCATGAGAATTTGGCCTTCGCCAAAAACTATGGATACATTGATAAACAAGAACTGAATTCCCTTGATCTATGGGGGCCTACAACACTACTTCTGTGGAAAGGGATTCTTCACCTTTTTATTCAAAAACAAAGAGGACACAGATCTCATCCTCATGAGCGGACCTTACTTCATTGGTCCCCACGGCTTATACATAAATCATTGGAGTTTATCGTTCGATCCAGAAAAGGATGTGCCATTAGTGGTCCTGGTATGGGTTCGTCTAGCTCACCTTCCTTTGCATTTTTGGAATGATGAAACTCTGAAAGTAATCGAGAAATCCCTTGGTAATTACAACAACAAAGCGAAACCAAAGGGATCTTTGTTCTCCTATGCAAGGATCTGTGTGGAAGTAGATCTGGAAAAAGGGCTGCTCGAAGTGGTAAACATGTACATGGATGGATGGGAACACATACAAAAATTAGACTATGAGCAGCTTCCCTTTAATTGTAATAAGTGCTGTGAATATGGGCACTTCGTAAAAAACTGCCAAAAAGTAACTCAAGAAATTCCAGAAAAAAAAGGAAAGAGGAAGGGTGGCAGCAAGTTAAAAGGGGAAGGAGGATGCCTCCACTAGTTCCATTATCAAGTGGATCGGAACCAACGACAAGCAAGGAAAATCCTCTAGAAGGGAAAGAAGCTCTGACCAACAATAAATTCTAGGCACTAGACTTGGAAGAGGGAGAGATTCCACCATCAGAAATCAGAACAGTAGGAGTAGAAGAAGAAGAGAGGCCAACAACTACTAGCCTTCCCCCACCATCTCCCAATAATGAAAGGAAAGAAAAGGCATTTAAAGGTTCCACAACACCAAGGGGATCCTGGGCAGAGATGGTAAGACATAGTAAAGTAGCTCAACACCAGAGGAAGAAAGTCACAAAGATATCATGATGTAGTTTTGAAACCAAACACCAGAGGAAGAAAGTTGCAAAGATATCATAGAGAACAGGAAGCAGAAAGAGAGATGGAGCTAGGAAGACATTGCAACATCGAAGAAACAAAACTTCTACAGAATCCTAGAAACCAAGGAGGGATAAAACTGGATGGTCGATCTCGAGCAAGATCTCAATCACATAAAAAATAATGAAAGTTGTCTCTTGTAATTACAAGGGGCTCAAAGGTTCAAGCAAAGTATAAGCACTAAAAGACATAGTAAAAACCGAGAAGCCTGACATACTACTAATCCAAGAGACAAAAATGTCGTAAGTGGAGACTATGGCACTCTCCCGCTTCTAGAAAAACTGCCATGGGAAATCCATAAGCTCTAAAGGAGCTTTTGGAGGAATAGCCACTTTACTTTTAAGCAAATTTTCAATAATATCAATAAGGGAAAGCCACCATTGGCTTCTCACCGAAATCCGGGAAATGGATGATCCAACCTCGATATACATCTACAATGTATATGGACCAACACACTATAGAGATAAGGTAGTATTTTTGGAAAATCTCTCCAAGCCAAAGGAGAATCTGCGAGGACAACATCTCATCATTGTTGGAGATTTCAACACTACTAAGTCACAATCAGAGAAACGTGGAGGAACAAGGGTAAGAGATCCATTTGGCGAGAAGATGGAGGACTTGATCTAAGATCTGGACCTATTGGACACTCCATTGAGGCTCGATAAGTACACTTGGATCAATAGAAGAGTTGGAGCAGGGAACGTTGCGGAAAGACTAGATAGATTCTTGGTAAGCTATGCTTTCCTTCAAAAATATCTCCTTCTAGCATCTTTCACCCTACCTTCAACAGTCTTTGGCCATAAACCCGTTGCTTTGACTCTAAACCCACCTACCAATCTTGGGACCATACCATTTCAATTCAACTCGATTTGGATACAAGATGGAAAAATCCTTGATATAATCCATAAGGCCTGGGACCTTCAATATCAAGGTTCAGCTAGCTACATTTGGGAATCAAAGCTAAGAGTTGTGCGATCTGCAATCAAAAGTTGGGATAAAAATGTCCACAAGAATCTCAGCCAACAGAAAACTATTCTTCAGATTGAGCTGGCCGCTATCCATTTAGACATGGAAATGAAAGAGCTTACTCCAACATTGTTGAGCTAGGAAAAAGAGTTTAGCATCAAAATTTTGAATGCTGCATGATAAGAGGAAGAGGAATGAGGATAAAGTCCATGCAACTTTGACTAACGGGAGGAGACAAGAACACAAAATATTTTCATAAACAAGAAAAGGTCAGGTAAAACTTCAACATCGTTAAAGAATTAAAATACATAGATGGGAACAAGTTCGCAAGGCAGGAAGAGGTAAAAGCCCATGCTTTTAACCATATTCAAGAGCTCTACATAGATAGCAAGGAGGCTGACCCAAAAGCACAATCATACCTCCTTTCCGGAATACCAAAGCTTAGAAATGAAGAAGAGAACAAAGAGCTGGCAAAGCCCATCCTGGAATATGAGATTAAAAATGCAATTTGGTATCTACAAGCTGACAAAGCGCCTGGACGAGACAACTTTATCATAAATTTCTACATATCAGCATGGGATATCATAAAAGAAGATCTAAAAAGAATGTTAAATTGGACCAAGAATAAAGACAAGATCGGTGGGACCACCAATTCATCCTTCTTGTCCCTAATTCCAAGGGAAAAAGGCCAACCTCATTGAATAGATTCAGGCCAATTTCTTTATGCAACACCTCATACAGGATCCTCTCGAAAATCTTTGTAAATAGAATGAAACATCATGGATCGTCTTATCCTAGAACTGCAAGTTGGTTTTGTAGTTGGGTGCTAGATACTTGACAACATAATTATAGTCCATGAAGCTATCCATTCCAGCATGGAGAGGAAGCAGCAGGGCATGTCCATTAAACTAGACATGGCTAATGCATTTGATAGAGTGAACCATCACTATCTCTTCAAAATCATGTCTAAACTTTGGTTCTCAAAACAAATTGTCAGATGGGTCAAAGCTTGCATCAGTAGCCCATGGATTGCTCCACCAGTAAATGGCATACCCACCAAGTTCTTCCAAGCAACAAGGGGCCTGCGGCAAGGCTTCCCCATGTCTCCCTTCCTATATATTTTGGTGGTTGAATCTATGAGCAAGAAACTTCAACAGCTGCAAGACTCTAGAGAATTAAAAGGCTTAAAGGTAGCTAGAGGAGTAAAATTTGGTAACCATGTACAGTTCGTAGATGACGCCATCTTGCTCGGAGGTGCGTCTACGATCATTGCGGAAATATCCAATGGTGTATTGTCCAACTTCATAAAAGTATTTGATGGCAAAGTGAACCCGGGGAAGTCAAAATTCTATGGATGGAATTGCACTCCATGCAGCATGGAAAGGATTGGAAGGATCCTTGGATTTGAAGGCAATGTAGCTTGGAACTCCTTCAACTACCTCGGCATACCAATCTTCAAAGGCAAGAAAAGAACTGTGGACTGGCAAGGACTAGCAGAGAAAATTAAAAATAAAATATATTCCTGGGGGACAAGATGGCTCAATCCTGCCAATAAGCTAGTTCTCATTAATTCCATTCTTGTTGCCTATCCCATCTATGCATGCTCAATCTCACTAGCCCCGAAGAAAACTTTGAAAGCTGTAACCAAAGAACTTAGATGATTTCGATGGTAGGGAGGGAAATCAAGCAGTCAAAAAAAATTCCACCTTGTGAATTGGAGCTCGGTCTACATGCCAAAAAATTGTGGCGGTGCTAGAATAAGAGATCCCATCAAAATGAACCTGGCTTTAGGAGCCAAAATACTCTGGAGAACCGTTTCTAGCAATAGAGCTTGGTGGAAATAAATTCTGCAAAAAATATGTATGAAGGGGGATAGAAGAATATGTGTGGAAGTTATCGAGCAGGGAATAAAAGGAACTCCCAAAGGGGAGCTATGCAAGAAAACCACATTCATCCTCCAAGAGCAACTACTTTGGAATCCAGGAAACGGGAAAAGGATTAAGGTTTGGGTGGATAATTTAGGTCCCAATTCCCAGTCAAATATCAACAGGAATTAGCCTAACTTAAGAATTGGATTGAGCGGGCAAGCATCTACACGCTATACGATCTCTCAAATTGGACAAGCCATGGAAGCTGAGACAATTGGGTTGATTTGGAGGTGTCAGCCAGCTTACAACCAAAATGCAACTTGTTCCTCACTCTGCTCCATGGGTCTGCTCCTGTTCACCGTAGCTTAGGAGATGGAAGGAGCTGGGGGAAGACCGAAGTGTACAAGGTAAAGGAATGATACCGAATTGCAGCCGACCATCAAAACAACACAGTTGTTGAGAGGAAATGAGCCAAAGTCTGGTGCAAGGATGGGCTGCTGAAGTTTAACGTCTTCTACTGGATTTTGGCCCATCGAAAAAATTTAACCGCGGAGAACCTAAGGAAGAGAGGTGTTGCTGGCCCCATGAGATGCATCTTGTGCACAAATGCAGAAGAATCCTTGGAACATCTCTCCATTGATTGTAAATTTTCATAGGAGGTTTGGCAGAGGGTGTTCAAGGACCTAAAATTTTACTTAACGCTTCCTACAAACTAGAGCAATTTCTTCTCATTTTGGAAAGACTACTATTAGGGATCACTCTTTAAACAAATAGACTTTGGAAGAGCATGGGAAGCTCTTCCAAAATTTGTTTGCTGGAATCTATGGGCAGCAAGAAATAAAGAAATCTTCGAGGATAAAAAACAACCCGGATAAAGTTTTAGCATCGACAAAGGCACTTTGGGTGGGGGATTTAACCATGAAAGGAATGGCTAACATCAATAAGGAATCATTGACAATAGCAGAAAGGGACTAGGTCTCTGATTTCCTGGTGGCCCCACCCTTCACTCTCTAGATTCAGCCCAAAAAAAAACTTTAAACCTCAAAATTGGCACTTGAGAATGAGTTCGAAAGAATTCAATACTTGGTGGAAGGAACTTGGCTGCAAGTCCTTGTTCTTCGACGAAGCCTCGAAAGGCAACCCCGGGATGGCAGGTGTGCAAAGTTCTTTTTGACACCAAAGGAAGTAAGATGAATGAGTATTCTTGGGGAATTGGCAAGAAGACCAATAATGGTGTGAAATGGCTATCACGCATTAAAGGTCTATAACTCACAAGGAATGCTGACATAGAGGAACTGGTGGTTTTTAGCGACTCGATGATGGTTATAAGGGAATCAATGAAACTGGTGAAGAATCGCAAGAACCCAATGACCAAGACACATCACATCCTAAAGTACATGATCAATGAATTCAAAGCTATCAACTTCCTCCATCTGCTGAGAGCAAATAATTATCAAGCAGACATAATGGCTAACAAGGAGTCGACCTAGACTGTGGCATCCTAGTTTGTAATCAAAAGTTCTACAAAAGAAACTGGGTACCTTAGAAGTGACTTCAATCTTCTTTTGGTAATGTTTTGCTTCTATGTTTCTCTACTTGGGTAGTTTGTCAAGAGATACAATATCCATAGATTAGGGAAATACCATGAGAAGTATAAGCTGGAAAAGGATGAACAAGGAGTTGCATATGTGGTTCCCCTTTGGAAAAATTCCAAGCTCTAATCTGTGTAATCATTTATTCAATTTTTTTATAAAATTGCCTCAACCGTTTTTGTTAAAAAAAAATTTATGATTGCCCTATAATGTTGATAAGATTAATTTTATCATTGATTAGAGTATATAAAAATAAGAAAAAAAAGAGATACATTATCAGATATTTTTTCAGATCTCAGTTCTTTATTGATGTAAAAGAATCCTATTACATAGATCGTCCACAAAAAGGACGACCTTACATATGGCCTGAGTGGCATGTTCCAAAATAAATATCAGTAAAATGATATTACATTTAGACTCCATTGATATTCGAAGTTTTGGAGTATTGATAGATGAGTCATGACAAAAAGATAACGGATATACATCTACATCACCAAATTTCTAAAAGTTCATATGGGTCCATATTATACCTCCATGTAAATACCCTTAAAGCAAGATGACAAAAAGGGAAAAATAGATAGGTCAATCAAAGATATGTTATAGCAGGTGGAAGGCATCTCAGTAGTGGTGCCATCGCATAAAACCCATTGTTTCCATGTCCATGCTTCCAATAGGATACCTTTCTTCGAGAGGGTATCAACTTCTTGATTATTTTTCACGGAAATATGCTGAAAAGATGTGAAGTGAAATAAAGCAAGTAGTATTTGTATGCCATCAAATAATGGAGGCAAGATGAGATTGACTGAATGTCTTTGATTACTGTTCCATTCGATTGGAAGTTTGGAGTGTTGTATTGCTCTCTCTCTCTCTCTCTCTCTCACACACACACACACACACACATACATTCCTACCTATTCCAAAAACAATACTACCATTAACATTCTTAATCTTCTCTTATATGTATATATAAATATAACTTAGAATTGAAATAATACCATTAATATTCATATAAGTGATAACTAAAACATTAATGGTATTATTTATCTTTCTCTCTCTGTATATCCCTACCCATTCCAAATACTTATATAACTTAGATTTATATATTTAAATGAAAATAATATCATTACTATTCTAATTTATTTTTACACACATATATAATCATATTCCCTATACATTCCAAAAACTTATACAACTTAATTCTATATGTTTATATTGATTTTTTTTCAAAGAGGTTCACAACCCCGAAGAGGGGTTGCTTCCGAGGGGGGCCCACCTGAAGGGGCCTCACCCTATTGACTTTGATTATGGAGGGGACATCTACTGAGGCACTTATATATCTATGCATAGCCACACAGGGATTTGACCCCGAGACCTTCTGCATACAACTCACAACTCAACCACTTGAGCTAGCCCATCGAGTTTGTTTATATTTAAATAGTATTATTAACATTCAATTTTTATTAATAAATAATATTATTTTAATATCTATGTTTATGGGCAATATGAGACTACTATGATATCAAATGACTAAATTATTTTGAATTTGTGAATTATTTGATTTAATTTTAATTGTCTTAGTAATATTTAATATTGATTTTTATTTTTATAATATAATAAGTTACACACAACTCTTATATAATTAAAACTCATCCATGACATAGTGAAAATATGGATAAATAACTCTTTGATAAACATTACTATGAATAAAAATTTAATCTTAATGAGAGTTTTTTGAATTCGGGCTCCAAGAAAATTATTTAATTTTCAAGATATGTCGACTCTGGTTCTGAAGTTTTGGCTCGTGTTTTTGCTAAAGGAGGAAATTTTTAAAATTTTCAAGATATGACGGCTCTGGTTCTGAAGTTTTGGCTCGTGTTTTTGCTGAAGGAGGCTGTCTTCTCTAAGGAGGTTCAACTCTTTGGTTTTGGAGGCCTCGACGGTCTGAGTTGGCTTCAGTGGGATTCCACTCTGGTGCTTAGCGTTTGGACAGGCTCATTTGAGTGTGGTTGAGAGTGCTCTCTTGTTTGTCTGTGCCAGTCTGGTTTGGTTCTTTACTGCGGCTGGATCAAAGATTCTGATAGGCGGGAGTCTCTAGAGGTGTTTTTGAATATTGCTTGAAGGCTCTTTAGTCGATGGTAGGCTCTTGAGGTCTTTCCTTTTCTCTCCTCCAGTGGTCTGATTGCAGAGACTGGGGTTCTTCTAGTGCTTTGCTTAGGGAGGATCATGGAAAGTACTTCGTTCTTGGTTCTTTCTTGAATGATATTCTAAGCAACCCTGTGAAGAATTCTTGGTTAGTTTTTTGGATCTTGATCAGGTCTCTGAGGTCATGGAGGAAGACTCTCCTTTGTTTGATCTCACTCCCTTCAGAAGACTCATTGCTTCAGGCAGCAAAAGGAAGCTCACTCAGATTCAACAATCCTTCATAAAAAAAGCTGGATAACATCCCTTCGATTGATCTTCCTGTTGATCAAACATGTATATCAACTCTTAATTTAACTGACAGGGGACTCATTGGTCAGTTTAGTGTCCTCCGCCCATCTCCAAAAGCTATTGAAGGATGGGTCCAAAGGAAATGGAAACCTTTGATCTCTGAAGACATTAGCAGCAAGTTATTAGGCAAGGGTTACTTTTTATTTCTTTTTGAAAATGTACCGGATAGAGACCTAACCTTTCTAAACAGACCTCATGTCATGGGTCCTTAGGGGCTTTACCTAAACAAGTGGAATCCGGACTTTGATCTGAATCAAGATGTCCCTTCTGTTGTGCCCATTTAGGTTAGGTTGTCACATCTTCCTCTCCACTGTTGGAATTCAGACTCCCTCAAATCCATACGAAACACTCTTAGGAAATATATTGACTAGGCTGATACAAGAGATCAATACACCTATGCTCGAATCTGTGTTGAGGTAGACTTAGAGGTAGGGCTTCCTGAAGCAATTACCTTGAAGGTGGTAGGGTGGGAACATGTTCAAGAATTAGATTATGAACAACTGCCATTTAAGTGCGGATTTTGTCATGGCTATGGGCATTTTGCTAGAACTTGTAAAAAAAAACTTGAAGAAGAAACTGTTCAAGAGAAGGGAGCTCAATGGACTCTAGTCCAAAAATCTAGCTCGGTGAAGCAAGGAACTAAAGCCAGGGACCAAGAGGAGAAAAGGGTTCGAGTAGCAATCCCCCTGGACAGAATCAGAAGGATAATGGATCAGCCTTGAAGGTAATTTCAACTCAAAATAATTTTAAAGTATTAAGTATCCCAGAAGATAAGGTTACCCCAGTACTTGTAGAGGTAAAAGCCGCACAACCTGTTTTGCAAGTTGCAAGTGATCAAGTTATTTCAGTGCTTGAAGAGGGTAAGATTCCTCAATCGTCTCTGCAAGCAGTCTAAGGTCAAGCTGAATCCGCTATTGGTATTCTTGTGGATAGTAATCCTCCTACCTATACAGAGATGGCAAAAACAATTAAAATCTCTGAAAAATCTGGTTTAGATGAAGACCCTCTCGAGAAGTCCACTAAAAAAGGTCGTAAACCGCAAAAGACTCTTCGGGAGGAAGAAGCTGAACGTCTCAATATGAAAGGAAGTCAAGCAACTTTAGAGATGTCAATCAACAGAAATACTCAGACCAGGCCTCCCAAAGGAGGTCCTCCTCCTTCTATCAGTAAATAATGAATTTAGTCTCTTAGAATTGCAAGGGGCTAGGGACTTCTTCGAAAGTAGAAGCTGTGAAAGATCTCATAACTATGGCTCTCCTTGATGTTCTTCTACTCCAGGAGACAAAAATTGAAGCAAGCAACCTTCTTACCATCAGCAATCAGTTTTGGAAAAAGAATGCAGGACAGGCTGTGAGTGCTCGTGGCTCATCTGGTGGGCCTGCAACACTTTGGTCTAAAGACCTTTCTTCATTAGAAAATTCCTTTGTTTCTCAGCATTGGATTTTCACCGAACTTAGGTATTACTCAAGTAAGATAACTCTCTCTCTTTTCAATCTTTATGTTCCTGTGACTCTCCAGGAGAAGAGAGACTGTTGCAATTCCCTGGATGATTTTTTAGCAGCAAGAAATCCATCTAACATTATTGTAGCCAGTGATTTAAACATCATGTTGGCCCCATAAGGAAAAAAAAGGTGAAAAGTATGGGAGAGACCCTATGCTCAGAACAGTGGAGCGAATCATCTCATATTGGGATTTGATCGATTTTAAGCCTAAAAAAGGACGTTACATTTGGAGTAATAACCATATAGGCTCAGCCAATATCTCTGCCAAATTGGATAGATTTCTTCTTCAGAGCTCTTTTCTCACGGAAAATAAAATTATTTCCTCCAGCATATTGCCAAAATTATCCTTGGACCATAAACCTATCTTACTGCAATTTATAGATGATGAAGATCTCGGTCCCATTCCTTTCAAGTTCAGCCCTCTATGGGTTGACAAATAAGGTTTCTTGGATACGATTAGTAATTCCTAGAAAATTTCGGTATCTGGTTCTCCTAATTTCGTGTGGGAAATGAAATTGAAACAAACCAAATCTGCGCTGAAGGAGTGGATAAAACTATCTCCCCGTTTCCCTATCAGTGATAGAATTTTGGCTGTGACTCGTCTTGATGAGATTCCAATGACAATGGAGGATGCAGAGATCTCACCTGCCATTCTAGCTGAAGAACAAGAAGCCCAACTTAATGCATCCAAAGCCTTTAGAAAGGAATAGAAATATTGGCGTTTGAAATCCTGGAATTTATGGCTAATTGCCACTGATAAAAACACCTTGTTTTTTCATAAACAGTATAGAGCAAGACTATCCCATAACCATATTTCAGAAATAAACTCTGCATCTGGTGAATCTTTCAAGGTTATCACTCGTCTCAAGCAAGAAGCTGAAGCTCATTTTAAGAAATTATTTACAAAGGAGGGAGTTCTAGACTCGGAATTAACCTCATATTTTCTTTCCAATGTTCCTGGTTTGGTGAATGGCAGAAGATAATGGTGAGCTTATGAAACCTTTTTCTGAGGCATAAATCATAGATGTTATCTGGTCTATGGCTCCGGATAAAGCCCCAGGACCCGATGGATTTTCCATTCATTTCTACAGAGTTTGTTGGACTGTTATCAAAAAAGATCTTTTGAGGATGATCAAATCATTTTAGTCTAAAGCCAAGGTTGGTGGAAGTACTAATTCCACCTTCCTTTCTTTAATTCCCAAAGAACTTAAACCTTCCACTTTTGACCGCTTCTGCCCAATTTCTTTTTGTAATGCATCTTACAAAATCTTAGCCAAGCTCTTAGCTAACAGGCTTAAACCCCTCCTCGGAAAATTGATCTCTCCACTACAAGGTGGATTTGTTAAGGTCCCTCATATCATGGATAATGTGATACAGGTTCAGGAAGCCATGCATTCCAGCTTCAGTAGAAAAGAGAAGGGCATGCTTATAAAGCTCAACATGGCGAATGCTTTTGATAGGGTCAAGATCTCTTTCCTATATCAAATTCTTAATTCCTTTGGATTCAGCTCTGCTTTTATTAATATGATTAAAGCCTGTAATAATAAGCCCTTGATGGCTCCTTTAGTGAATGGCAAACTTGCTCATTTCTTTCAAGCTTCACAAGGTCTTCGGCAAGGCTACCCCCTCTCGCTGTTTCTTTACATCCTAATGGCTGATTCTCTGAGTAGAAAGCTAACTGTGGAAAAAAATGTTGGAACAATTACGGGAATCAAATCCGTTAGCGCTGTGGATTCGATTAATCATGCTCTCTTTGCTGATGACACGTTGCTCCTTGGAGAGGCTTCGATGAGATTGGCAAGAATTTTCAAAGAAATTATGCAGGATTTTTGTACTATCTCAAGTGCCCTAATCAACAACCGGAAGAGTGTTGTGTATGGATGGAATGCAGCTCCAGAAACTATTGCAAATATTTCTCAACTTCTTGGTTTTGAGGGCTTTACCAATTGGGATAAAGTCAAGTATTTGGGCCTTCCACTATCGTTGGGTCAAAGCAAACCTTCTCATTGGCTGGAAATTGTTAGTAAGTTAAAAGCCAAGATTGTCTTCTAGGGTGGTTATTGGCTTACTATGACGGGTAAACTAGTCTTAATCAAATCCACTCTTTCAGCTCTTTCGATTTATCAGTCTTCTCTTCTGTTGGCCCCTAAATTGATCTTGGATCAACTATCCAAATTGATAAGAGACTTTCTCTGGCAAGGAGGTAAAGGAAATCAGGGAAGATTGCATTTGATCAATTGGGATATTATCAAGCGTCCTGTTTCCGAAGGAGGGCTGCAAGTTAAAGATCCTGGGCTGGTAAATCTTGCCATGGGTGGAAAATTGTTGTGGCAACTTTTCTCCAATCTAAGTCATCCTGTAAGTCAATTTTTTTGGAAAAAAATATCTGAATGGAGGAACTCTTCGAAATTTATAGTTGACTAATATTTCTAAAGGAACTTCAATATGGAATCTTTGCAGAAAAGGTATAAAATTCTTTACTAAGCAATTATTCAAGATACCAGGGAATCGCAACAATACTTTTTTATGGGGAGACAAAATCAACAGTAATCCTCCTCTATTCTCTGTCCATGTAATCGACAAATTAAAACTCTGGCTGGTAAGTAAGCATATATCACGTCTGGTTGATATCTCCTCTTGGGATCGTAAGGGTAACTAGATAAAGTGGAAATTTCCAGCCTTGCCAGATCGCAGGGTCTCTTCTTTGCACGGTCAATTAAATTTGTTGACTAATCTTCTGTCTGGAAATGCTCCCATACACTCTTCCTGCAGAGATGCGTGGGGTTGGGGACCTACAGGCAGCGATTGGGTATAAGGCTCTTCTCAATTTTCCTCCTTCAACTCATAATGCCAAGTTCTAAAAACATGTTTGGCAACCCCCTAGCTTGCCGAAAGTAAATTTTTTTACTTCGATTCTCATGCACTAGCGATCCTTAACTAGGGAAAATTTGATAAAAAGAGTCTTTTTCGACCCTTTTCGATGTTGCTTCTGTAAGCAAGCAACAAAATCTTATGTTCGTATTTTTGTTAACTGTGGATACACTCAAAAATCCTGGGCGTTTCTTTTATTGGGATTACCAGTTTCTATTCCTTTAAATGAAGATCCTGTAAATCTCTTTGCAAATTGGCAGAACCGATATCCCATAATTTATTCTTCAAGCCGTGACGGGAGGAAATTTGGAAAGCCATCCCAAAATTCTTTTGGTGGAAAATATGGATAGCCAGAAATGAATCAATCTTCAATAGTAAATACAAAAATACTAAACTTGTAGCTTCTAATGCAAAGGCAATGCTCTTGGAAGTAGTGGGAAAGCACCTAAATCTCATTAACCTTAGTGCTAAAAACAAGTGGATTGGACTGCCTCAGATTAAAAGAACTCAGCTGAATTTTAGAAGACCTATGCTTAATTCTCTTTGGCAGATTTGAAGCTCGGAAGTAGACTTATCGGATTGGTGGAAAAATAAGAATAAAGTTTCAATTTTCTTTGATGGCGCTTCAAAAGGAAACCCGGGAAACGCTGGAGCAGGTGGATTAATTTTCCTTCCAAGAGGACCACTTCAAACAAGCTTCAGTTGGGGATTGGGACAACTCTCTAACAACCAAGCAGAATTATATGTTCTTCTAAAAGCGTGTCAACTCGCCACTGAAGCTGGTCATTCCAATCTTCAAATTTTTGGAGATTCTGAACTCATTATTAAAGTCTTAAATTCTGCATCTAAGTTCTTCCATCCTAGTCTGAATGTGTCTATGCACAGGTTACATTTCATCTTAATTGAGTGTTTGTCGGTCTCTTCCTTTCACATTCTTCGTGATTTGAACAAGTCAGCTGATCTAAAAGAAAACCAGGGATCCATGCTTCCTCAAGGAATGTTATCTCTGAATGATTTGCCGAGTGTTATGCATCTTATTCCCTAATCCTAAATTGAGAAGCTGCGAAGATCAAGAATTGTATTTTTCTGATCTATTGTTATTGGGTTAAATCCCATCATTATTCTTTTTCAAAAAAAAAATCAATAACTGATTTGGTGAAAAAATGAACATTACTATGAATGAACTAAATAATTAACTACAATTTGATCTTTATATTTTATTCATCTCCTCCAATTTTGAGCCCTAGATTAATATATTTGAGAGATTTTTTCAAATTCTTTCCACTATTAAAACAAAAATCTTAGAAAAAAATAATAATAACATAAGAAATCAAAGTCATACATTTCACTTTACATTATTAACAAAGAGTGATACATAAACCAAAGCATCGTTAAAGTTTGTGAAAAATATTATTAATTTGTTTTTATTTATTTAATACATTTTTATATGTGTTGAATTTTGATTGGCATATAGACATTGATAAGATTAATTTTATTATTAACTAGATTAGATAAAAATAAGAAAAACAAATTACATCCATTATGAAAACTTTGCAAAGTACATAAAATATCTGTATGAGAGTATTGTATTGCTATCACTTCACACACACACACACATACCTACATATACCCAAAACTTATACAACTTAAATCCATAGGTATGTATTGAAATACTACCATTAACATTCTTAATCTTCCCTTCTATGTATATATAAATGTAACTTAAAATTCAAATAAAATCATTAATATTCATATAAGTGATAATTACGCCGAAGGCGTTTTCCATATGGAGACGTAGTCTCGCAAGATTCCTTGTCTCCCTGGCCACTAACATTCCTACACGTGTTTTGACATGTGTTTTGGCTATTGTCGAATGACAGTGGAACAAGTGTCTCACAATTGCATGCCTGGTCTTCCTTCTTCTAGACGTGTTCATCAAGTTTCCTTCAAGGACTTAATAATTCTCCGAGGAAGGCTACCAAATCTTCTGCTACCATTGTTGGCCTTAATGTCATCGTAATCATTAATGAACCCACCGCTGCAGCTATAGCTTATGGGTTTCATCAAAGCTCATAATCCTGGTTCTGATGCTCCGGTATTTTGAGCCTCGTATTGATTGTTATTCAGTTATGTATTTTTTGGCAATACAGTTTATGTGTGGGTTTGGTTTATGGCTTCGTGTCGTTGAGAGATTACTTATTTGACTATCAGTCTTGATTTTTTGCGATAATTATCGCCTTTTCCTCTTATTTGAGGCTTGGTCTTGCTCAATATTCCATCTCCGTCTTGCTTAATCCATCTGCTTGATAATTATCGGTCTTTTCCTCTGCTTGGAATCCCAATCCCGACAGTATCATGGAAACCACTCGTTTTGTGCGCTTTCTACAGAAAATGCCATTTCGGGAGAACATATTATCCGAGTTTCCTACAGTTGAGTTAAGCAGCGATCCATCCAGATCCGATTTGACTGCCTTTTTGAACGAGAAGGGAGCCTCTATGTCCTTTTTGTATCTTTTGCATCGATAGATGGAGCCGCCAA
Organism: Pseudotsuga menziesii; assembly: GCA_001517045.1. Classification (NCBI taxonomy): domain Eukaryota; kingdom Viridiplantae; phylum Streptophyta; class Pinopsida; order Pinales; family Pinaceae; genus Pseudotsuga; species Pseudotsuga menziesii. The sequence continues at coordinate 148,760 of LPNX010280315.1, forward strand.
TTCAACTTTCTCTAGATTTCCTTCATCTTTCTTTAAAACAAAATCATGGGGATGAATCTAACGACTTCAGTGACTTGCTTGCGAGGTACCTTCTTTTGTGAAGATACATATAAATGATGCAACTCTCATATAAAGGATTTGATAATGCAAAGTAATTTGAAAATTCTAAAAACAATGTGAAAAAGAAAACACAAATCACTCATTGATGATGCAAAGTAAGTTCAAAATTCTAAAAACAATATGAAAAAGAAAAGACAAATCATTGTATTCACTAGTACACAGGTGTGAAGTCAGTTGCGAATTAGTAATATATTTTTTACCATTCGTATTCGTGTAAGACACCCCTACATATATGAGAAGACAATTATTTAGCACAAATGACAATGATATTCTGCCCATTTTTAATGAATTAAAAATTAAGTGTATTTAGTTTTTACTAAAAACTAGCGCCAGCTCTAAGAATATGCCTTTGTTGAATTTCAGGTAGCAAAGTGTTACAATAGCACTATTTTTCCACACGCTATGATTCTTGGTTGCAGTGCTGAAGATCAATGGATTTCTTTCAAATGGATTTCAATGGATTTCTTTCAAATGCTGCTGAAGATATGCGAAGGGGAGAATCATCGATGCATTGATTTCCATTGCGAATAATGATTGGAAAGGACCCCTCCAAGGACAAGGAATTACGAAATAAAATTAATCACATCCCCCTCATCCCTTGCCCCAATATCAATTCCCACACACATTAAGGATTTCCTGTCAGCAAGCCCTGGTTGCCCAATTTTTATATGATAAAAGATAAACCCACCAACAATTCCAAAAAGCTCTGCCTGAAATGAAATACACTACTTAGAGACTAAACATACCTCAATTTTAATGCCCACAAGGGAAAACTGATAATTGAATAAAAGAAAACAAGAAAATATATATAGTTTTGGATATGGGTCTTAAGCATCTTGATAGACACCTTTCACAGCCAAGGTTTAAATCATAAGCGAGTTTATTTGACCTTTCACAGCTAAGGTTTAAATCATAAGCAAGTTTATTTGGCCAAAGGTATTCATACATTCAGTCTACTATTAGATTCAAACCTGAATGTTTTGTACAAATTATGAGGCTTTGCTCATCCTAAATCATTATTTAGATGGATCGCTCATTCTTGTTACCAATGAATATAGTTTTGGGGGATCTTATTTGAACCCAAACAAAAAATACATGAGCCAAGATGCCCATATGAAATGAAAGAACAAAAAACTACCCACAATTTATCCAGATCTATACCCAAATCCTCCAAATGGCCAAAAGCAACCGAATTAGACTTCCTCTTTTCGCAGTGCGGAACACGGAATGTGCAAATCCATGTAAATTATGATATCCGTGTTCCACACTGTGGAATGCGGAAACAAAAAATACAGAAAGTTTTATTACTAACTTAGTTTCACGGGGGGTTAGATTAACTTAATTTCACTTCAGTCTTGCATATACTTTGCAGGTGCTTCGTAAGCCTATGAACCTCGGATTGACAAATTAAATGGCTGGGCAATTACTACAACGAAATTAAAACGACATTAATTCGGCCCAACATTTTGGAGCCGTTGTCGGGGAAGCACGATGGATTGAGGTGTAGATTTCAATTACTACAAGTGTGGTAGTGTGGATTTCAATTCATGCAAGTGTGGTAGTGTAGATTTCGATTCCTGCAAGTGTGGTAGCATAGATTTCGATTCCTGCAAGTGTGGTAGCGTAGATTTCAATACATGCAAGTGTGGTAGTGTAAATTTCAATTTTTGCAAGAGTGTTTAATTTCCGCAACTGTGAAGAGTTATTTATTTATTTTTAGAGTGTTTTTTTTTACATAAATGGTTTGTTTTTATTTAAGATTTTCAAATTTCAATTTTGGGTGCTGTAAGAATCCCTTTTTCAACATGGTTTAACAATGAGTATAAGTCTGGAACTACTCACTCATGCCTTGGCAAAAGCTAGATTTTCCTCTTCCTAGGAAGAGGAGGTCTTGGCAGCAATAAGAGATTTAACTAATCTAGAATCAAACGAGGAATCATCATCCAAAAACTCATGCGCATGTGAAGGCGAACAAGTATTTGAACAGGAGATCGATGAAGACGAACATGAGATCGAGAAGGACCATGAGGAGTTGCAGAATGATCTGAGGAGTGAAAACTATGCCTACAAAAGCCCTATCGAACGATGGTTTCAAGCGAGAATGAGGTTAGAACAATTTACTTTTTCTTTTTATTTAGTTAGATCACAGCCACAACAATTAAATTTGTTCATCTTTGTATATTTCCATTGTTCATTCACAGAATTGAAAGATAATATATTCCTATTACTGTTGAGTGTATGGCTACATTGGCTATTTGATTACACGTAACAGTTTTCTAGTTCTCAATTAGCATAAAGTAGGTAGGATTTTATTTTTAGTTTTTACTTTCACTTAGAATAAGTATGCTCTCCTCCACGCTTCCTGCGATCGTGAGGATTAGAAAGTAGGATGTTTTCTAAAATTTTCAGGAATGAATAATTAATGTTTTGCAACATGATTAATTGATTTCATTTTTATTTTGCAATTCATTATCTCCATTTGCTAAAAAAAAATTCAATTTGTAAAATAAAACTCGTCTGCCATTTCATTTTTAAGCTGAACAAATGCTGAAATTATAATGCTAAAAAGTAGCTATAACTTCAAGCTGAAACAATGCAAATCTATTGCATTTTTTTGGCATTTTGGCTTGTTAAAATTCGCTAAAACATAGTCGGGACAGTCCTATTTTTAGGGACCATAAGGGCTTAGTTCTAAAACATGTTTCTATCCAAAGTATCCCTTTAAATCTAGTTTCCAATCCAATTTGAATTCTTCAATTTGGTTCTAAAATGAAAAAGATATGGTCAAAATACTGACTGGGGGTGGAGTAGGCAGCTCAAGGACATAGTTGGGACAGTCACGTTTTGGGAGACCTAATGGATGAATTTTAAAAACATGTTTCTAATACATACTCTCCTATTAATCTAGTTTAAAACACATTTTGAATCATTCAATTTCGATATCATATGAAGGAGATATGCCCAAAATACTGACTACCTATCCTAAATATGCACTCTAAAAAATCTATTTTCTCAGCTGTTCATTGGCATATTTAACCCATCAATTATTCTTATATTAAAAATCTCTTTCTATTGGATATACCTGGATGAATATATTTTCATCTCCAATTGGAATCACATCAATCCATCTTTTAACGAAAAAGTTGTACTCAAAATAGTGACCGTTGGTCTTGGCTGAAACTCACAAACAACATTAGGATGCAGGCTGTTATTCAGATTATATGACATACCATACCAAAGAATTTTTAAAACTTGTTTCTGCTGGAAGTATCCCTATGAATCCACTTCCTTTTGGCTTTGGAATCATTCAAATCGGGTGTGAAACAAAGAAGTTATTACCAAAACACTGTCAGGTAGTCTATGCCGGCCCAACATTTTGGCGTCGTTGGCAAAAGTGCAGAATTTGATTTAAGGATATATTGCAAACCGTGAGCTGGTTTTTTCTAAAATTTGGACAGAGAATGCATAACATCATGAAAAACAATCGTGGCAAGTTTCAGCTCAGTCCAGTGCACGGTTTTCAATAAAATGACCATCATCACCTACAGCCAATTCGCATTTTTCTCAAAATCCGTGATGTGGGTTTGTCTAATTTTTGGTGTGGAGATACATTATAATGGTAGTTACTATTTTGAAAAATTTCAGCCCAACCCATTTTGTATTTTGTGAAATATTGGTTCAGGAAGTTCAGTTGCAACACATTTTTATTCATGCTCATCCACAAAAGTGCAGAAATTGAAATGGGCATATCTTTCAATTGGTAAGTTGGATTTTCATGATTTTTGGACAGGAAGTGTATAATACTAAGCTTGAAAATTTTCATCCCAATCTAATGTATGATTTTTGAGAAAATGGCCATAATCACCTACAGCCAATTTGCATTTTTCTCGAAATCCGTGATGTGGGTTTGTCTAATTTTTGGTGTGGAGATGCATTAAAATGATAGTTACTTGCTTGCAAATTTTTTTATTTTTTATTTATTTTTCTCTTAAATCCACTTTGGCAATAATCATAGATGAAACCAGCACGAGAAAGAGGTAAGTTTCTTTGCAGCTTATGTACTTCTTTCTGCATGATATGTTTTCTTTTACTAACTTCTCACAATTTTTATGCTAGGTTGCATGAGGATATACAACCAGATTAGTTGGGGAGGGAGAACTATATTCAATACATATTCACTAATAAGTTTTCATGCAGGATTTTGTACTAAAGTTTTTTTTCAAGTTTCAGAGACAGCCGCATTTTGCTGCTGAAGTAATTTTTCAAAGAAACACAAATTTTTTGAGAAACATGTTTTGATAGACAGCCTGAAGGAGCTGTTACTCATGATGTTTGCTCATAAACATCATAATGTTGGTTGTTATACAGAAACCATCCATAAACTTGCATCATGATTGTTTATCCATATTTTTCGTTCAGAGCACCTTCATCATCCATGTCTTAAAGTCCACTTTCCATCACTTTATCTGTCATGACTTCACACATGCCTATCTTTCTGAGTTGCATACATCCCTTTATCTTTTTCAGTTCATTTTTCCATTCCAGTTTGTCTTTTGAATAAAACTAGCTCCCTTTCCATGACTACATAGCCTTGCCATACCCATTGTTTGACTCTCAGATCTTTTCACTGATAGTCCTACCAATCTTTTTATACCAACCCGCGTTGACTGATGTGGGATTCCTTAAGGCCCACCTTTCAACAAGTCTTTCCCCATCGACCTCAGCGCCTTATCTGGAATATAGACTAGAGTTCATTATTGAGGACCTAAAGGCTTGCATGCCTTAATGGCAAGTTCTCTTGCTGACAATCATGGGAATTCATCAATGTCCCTTAATCGTCAGATCTTGCAAGTGGCTCGACATCAGCACATCTATTCGCACTTCGCAAGATGTACTTGGGTACCTTGGCACTGATTGACATCACTGGTGAGTTGCCTCGCATTGGTTAAAGGCATTCATCAATGGCCGATAATCCAATGATTTCTCTTCATGCTTGACCTCGACACATTTATTCACATGACTAGAATTGTACCAATGGGTTTTGTAGCCGGTGAAGACTATACATTATTTTTCATGACTCCATCAGCAGTTGCAGAAACATGACTTCAGATCTATGAGTATACACAGTTCCACTTTCTGCCTTCCACATTTTCCATTATTTATCAGCAGCAGTTCAAATTCCTCTACTTCACATTATAGCAGTTCCAGTAGTTACAGCCGCAGCAGCATTTACAGTTACATATTCTCCATGATTCAGCAGCAGCAGTTCCGATTCCTTTACTGCCCATGATCTAATAGTTACAGCTGCTGTAGCAGTGATACATTCCACGATCCAGCAGCATCAGCTACATTCCTATTGCATCGTTCATCTACTTTTTGGGTAAGTGGGGGTATGTTGTTTTCTAAACTTTAATCATGCAATTCCTTACATGCTAGAAATGAATAATTTGGAAAATTCCTTCACCATGCTCCATTTCTTTCATAGCCCATGCTAGGTTGCATGAGGACATGCAACCACATCAGTTGGGGAGGGGGAACTATATTCAATACATACTCACTACTATCATTCCATTCTTTTCACCACCATCACCCATTTTTCATCTCATTTACCATTCACGAGCATTTCTTTTTAGACAAATCCTCTATTGCACTTTGCTTCAAACACATTGATATACATATTGGCATGATTCATAAAGAAAAGGCTTTCTTATGCACAATGATGCTTTCTATACACATTAATAGATTATCATTTTCAGTGAGTGTTTGGTTAAATTATTATGCAGCTGGAAAACAGATGACGAAATGAATGTTGTTAACACAAGAACCAAAATTATTTGCATTCATGGTTGTCACACAAGAACCAACCATAAGGAAAATCTCAGCTGTTACTCATGCATTTCACATCATGAAATGAATGTTGTTAACACAAGAACCAACATTCTTTGCATTCATGGTTGTCACACAAGAACCAACCATAAGGAAAATGTCAGTTGTTACTCATGCATTTCACATCATGAAATAAATGTTGTTAACACAAGAACCAACATTCTTTATATTCATGGTTGTCACACAAGAACCAACCATAAGGAAATGCCAGCTGTTACTCATGTATCTCACACTTCAGAAATATTCATTGTTAAAAAGACATCATCAATCAAAGCTAAAGTGTAGATGCCAAAAGTTCTTGAGAAGAGCCATACACGGTTGCATGAGGACATACAACAAGTTCAGTTGGGGAGTATGTTGGGACACAGAAATGTCCATTTTTCATCCACTTTATCTTCCCTTATTCCTCACATTTCATCGTCCCATTAACCTTTTATCATACCATTTCCATACATATATGTGGGTTTCACCTTATTATTTCCATTTTATTTATTTTTAGTATTATAAGTGAATTTATGATTAAATATTAGAAAATTAACATGTTTTTCACTAATATCTCAAAGTATAGATGAGCTTTGTAATGTGTAGGAATATGTGAAGGATTAATTCAAAGAAAAGAATTCACGTATATCTCCTCCATCATTTCAAGGAGATAGTTATGCAAAGAATATTTCAAGAAGAAGATCATGGAGGTTTGGTTGAGAGACATGTGGAGAATTTGTGAAAGATATGTGGAGGATTTGAAGGGATCATATCTTGTAATAATAGGAAAGTAGTTGACTGATTGAGTGAATAGTGGATCTCTCATTATGAGATGGTTATTTTCTTCATGTATAAAAGAGAGTGCTCTCTCTTCATTTCAAATAATTATTAAGGGGGATATTATCTTAGAATATTTTAGATCTTAGATTATCTTAGAGAATAGTAGATTGTAGAAGTTAGTCTTGACTTTGTAATATGGAGAAGGGAATTCTTAGCTTTTGTTCATAATATTGGTTTGATGCTTTCATGATTTATGATTGATTGTTGTGATGTAATTTAAGATTGCTTTATTGTTAATGTGAGCTCACATGTGTTGTCTTGTTGCTCTTCATATGTTGTCTTTCTTTTATGCAATTTACTTTCAGCTGTGTGTTTCATCTTTCAGCATTAGATTAGCAATTGCTTGTTTCAGTTTAAGGGGGGTTAGATTAGATTAGTCTTAGTTTCACGGGGGGTTAGATTAACTTAATTTCACTTCAGTCTTGCATATACTTTGCAGGTGCTTCGTAAGCCTACGAACCTCGGATTGATAAATTAAATGGCTGGGCAATTACTACAATGAAATTAAAACAACATTAATTCGGCCCAACACCACCTTCTCCCACAGATAGCTTGCGCCTTCTTGATAGCTTCACCAATTGTTTCATTTAAATCTTCCCAAGCACGCAAAATGATTATGACCTTCTTCAGCTGGAAATTGCTAAGAATAGTGATGTTCTCAGGCTTATCTTTCATGTATCTTTGCCAATCTACAACATCATCATATGCTTTAGAAGCCTTCTCCCTTCTTTCTACCTGATCTTCCATAGTAAAAGACATCTTATCAAAAGCAAGATGAGTCTCAAAAATACTATCCAAAGTTTTCAACAACTCACTAATTAATTCATAATGCTTTTGATTAGTCTTTAGAGTCAATTCCTTAAATTCTTCCTGTGAGAACTTAGAGAATGAAGATGAAGTTGCACTTGCAGTTGCATCTTCACATTGCTTCTCAAGCAAGGCTATTCTCTTTATGAAGGCAGCATTGACAGTCTTTTCACCTAGCAACTCATTTTGAAGAGAGGCATTCTTCACCTCTAACTCATTCTACTTGTCTTCAGATATCTTCATTAAACCAACAATATAAGCATCATGTTCCTTTTTAACATGTTCAAGTTCTTCTTTCAGTCTAGCTATTTCTTTTTTTTTCTTGTCAAACTCGTTGTTCAAATTATTAATAGCATGGAAGTTTGCACCTGTGAAAGCTCCCAAGGCAGTAGTAGTATCTATAGCATCCCCCTGCGAGTCGCCAGACTGTTGAGTCCACACTACCTGGTTAGAGAGAGATGTATCTACATCACCTTGATCTTTGCTTCTCTTCTTACCTTTTCTAACCACTGCTTTGTTAGACTTGTCATAACGATAATCTCCAAGAGAGATTACAATGTCTTCATTAAACTCACCTCTTACCTCATCAGTAGAAGAAATGTCAATCCCTATGGAGACCAAGGGAGAAATCTGAGTGATGGTAACAGAAGGCATAGGCATAGTGATGCGAGCAGAGAGTAAAGGAGAAGAACCACTTTGGACTAAAGCTGCTTCAAAAGTTGAAGTAGTGATTGGAATAGAGGTTTCAGGGGATGAAACATGAATGGTATTAGCTGGAAGTGATGATGAGGTAGGCATTAAAACTTTCTCAGAAATAGAGGATGATGATGAAGTAAAGGAAGGGATGTGCAGTGGAATCTTAAAAATTTGAGGTGCAGTGGATGACGGTGTGGGTGGTTGTACAGAGATAGGTGTAATAGAAGCAGGTACACATGTCGAGACATGATAGAACTGGGATGATGGAAGTGAAAATGTTGATCCAACAGGCAAAGCAAATAGGGGTTGAATCGATGAAAGAAGTAGTGCTGAGGAAAAAGCATAAGACCCTCGAGTGGGTTGTGTGCTCTCAAGAAAAAAGGATGATTTTCTATTACTCCCACTAAATAAATTCATAAATGCTTGTAAATTGTTACCATCATCAACCTATTTAGTAACATGCACAAGAGAAGTTCCTCCTTCAGCATCAGAATTGGTTAAGTCTATGGTGGAAGGTGGGATAGAAGAGACCTAAATATTCAATCTTTTGAATGGTTTCTCCTCAACCATGGTCTGATTAGAGTGTGCTTGAAGAGCTGTAGCAGTTACTTGAGAATTATTAGCAGCCTTAGTAGTTCCAACTTCTTTAATGTCTAACACAGGGGCCATCTTTGTCAACTATTGTTTATACTGCTGAGAAGTATGCATCAAGGTTTTTACTTGCTAAGCAACAGATGTCTATGGGACATCCTCCATAGGACCTTTACCTTTAGCCATGGCTGAGCTAGTTTTCACTGGAGGATATTTAGCTGCTTAAGCCTCCTTTTCTTCTTGACCTTTTCTCATCTTCTCCAGAATATCCAATTCCATTGCTTTGTAAGCCTAAACCCTATCTCTGATTTCCTTCTGGTAGCATAAGATCTGGCTTTGTTCCTCTTTGCTTTTGGCTTTGGCTAAAACTTCAGAAAAAATTATCGACTCCTTGGTAAATAGAATCATCTGGTACTTCTTCATGAGTATAACCTACTTTGAAATGGTTCTGCCTGAGACATGCATCAACAAACCGCTTGTGATCATGCTGTCTTTTACTGGAAAAACCTAGCTTCAGAGAAACTATGTGGTTACTAAGTTCTGTTGCCCAGGTAGAAGTTGGTATGCTCAGTGGTCCAAGGTTCTGAGGAAACTTAGGCCAAACTCTTCTCTTAGGTCCAACAAGTTTTTTGTAAACTCCTTCAGTCGTTGTCTGGAAAGATATCTCCTCAATAACCAACCTGTCAGGTACAACTTTGGGTAACATAAGGGCGGTATTGCTGCCCCTATATGCAAATGATTCTCCAACGTACCAATCACCCATGGTAGCAATAAGGTTCCTGGCTTCACGCAAGAAGGCTGGAGCTTCCCTTTTGAAGACTAGAAAATAAATATGGCCGAGGAAGTTTTCACAAATTTCGTAGAACCTGGCCACATAGTTGGTATCCCATAATTCTGCATGGTAAATGTGTACAGTTGGGGCTGATAACATCCAGTTCCATCCCAAATTGTGAAAGTGGAACTCAGTACAAAATGCATCGTTAACAAAGGCTGAAAAGAAGAAATTAGGTTTCTTCTTGGCAGAGGCCTTTTGATACTCCTGGATAACTGTTCTATGTTCCAGGGATAAAATGGAAGCCCAAGGAAAGGATTCTCTCGTGGTTAGAACGTGATGAGCAATTGGGGGGCCCATTCAGCTTTGAAAAAAGAACAATTGGGGAGGTCGTAAAGCCTTCACAGCATAGCTGCTAGCAAGGAGTAGGGTTCCCTAAACCACTCGAGGGGGTAAAGGTCATCCTTCCTCTGAGAAAACCTACCGGGATCGCTCATTCAGGACTTCAACATTTCATCAAAATTATATCTGGACTTGCACGCTTTGACAAAATCAACGTCAAGGAGCTGTCTAGCTGGCTTGAGACGATAAGCTCTGGTGAAGATCTCGGGATGGAAGTTAGTAAGTTGCAACCCTGTGCTACTATTGAAGGAGCGGTCTTTTGTGTTGGCGTGTTCAATAATCCATTTAACCGCGTCATTGTAAGGGAGAATGGCAGGTCTAGCAGCAATGGAATGGATACAAGAATCCCTAATTCTCTGGTAGGTGGACTGGTCATTCTGAATGTCCGAAAGGTCATCGTTGTCGAAAATGGAGTATATCCTAGACCAATCTACTTGGTAAGTTTCACTGACTTTGCCACTAGTATAAGAAAAAATGCCAAAGTTTGGGTCCTTAGTGAGCATATCCCTCCGGAGGTTCTTGCATCGGGACATTCGAGACATCTTGGGGTTGTTTATTCTATTAAATGCATAAACCAAGAATCAAAACTAATTTAACCCAGAATAACAGTAAGAAATTTGAATTATGAAAACGACTAAAATAATAACCTGTAACCAGACCGAACAATGACAACGTCGACTGGTAAAAAACGCAAGGAAATTTAACGCAGAATAGCAATTTACAGCAGTAAAAGTGGTAAAGAAATCGCAAAAGACGAAAATATATATAGATTTTCCCGAGTCCGTTAGGACCGTAGGATTAGGATAAATGAACTATCAAGATTAAGCCTGCAGGATGCAGGATCTTATTATGATTTCAAACTTTATTTAACCGTTACGTGCGGAATGTGGGATCACAAAACCGTTAACAGTTTATTCTTGTAACCCGCATTCCGCAGATGCGGGATGCAGGATGACCAACTCACACACACAATAAAAAATTTAATTAGCTGAGTGCGGAACCCGGGAAAGTGAAGAATTGCAAGTTTCAAAAGTTCGGAAGCCAACTTCTGCATCCCAAACCAGAAATTGGAAACTGTAAAATCTTAGAAGTGCAGGAACCCTATTTCTTAAGTGGAGGAACCGACTTCCGCATCCCGAATCGGAAAAGCTTGAAAGTGCGGGAACCCTATTTCGTAAGTGGAGGAGCCGACTTCCGTAATCTGCACCGGAAATCAGGAAGGAGACCTGTTTCTCTTTAAGATATATTGATTTGTATTTTAATTAATAGTATTTTTTCAAGTGAAAATAAGTTAAATTAAATTTAAAAGCTCAATCTTTAAAGCTCTGAATATGTACACATGCATCAAACGGCTTGAATCCATAATCTTCAAAAATTCAATCCATTTTTATTATAATTATAAATTTAATCCATTTTTATTATAATTATATCGATAATAAATTTTGAAAGACATATTCTTTATTTGTTTTACAATATTAATATTATGAGACAATGACTTGGAACCTCTTAAATTGGAGTTGAGAATTAATGAAATTATATATATATATATATATACAAACAATTTAACCAGAAATCATATTGGAAACAATGGAAACAAAAAATAATTAAAATAAAAACTCATTAAAAAAAACCCTTACAAAGGACCCCCCATTACATATTGGCACATGAGTAGTCATATTGAGTATGGATGAATGAAAACGTCCCACTCTGGCCGGAATCTTAATTAAAATGTTTATTCAAATGTATTTAAGGAAAATGGATGAAAAAAAATCAAAGTTCTGATTTCCACATTCCGTAATGCGGAAAGCGGAAATCAGGAAATAAGATAAAACAAAATATGAGACCGATTTTTTCGATTTCCGCATTCTGCACTGCCGAATGTGGAAATCATAACTTTGATTTTTTTTAAATCCACTTTCCGTAAATACATTTGAAATTTATTTAAAAATGTATTTTAGTTCAAATGTTATTTACGGAAAGTGGATGAAACAAAAAATCAAAGTTCCAATTCGCGCAAAGCGAAATAAGATAAAAATAATGTAATTGTTCCATTCCATTTCAAAGCATTGTTCAGATTATTCAGTTTTAACTTAATTTAATTAGTGTGTTAGCACATTGTTTAAATTTATGAATGATGGGCTTAAAGGATTCGAAATTGACCCTATTCGATGAAGAATGGTGGAAGCGCTTGTCAAGTTATCGGGTTAGCAAGTTCTGTCATTAAGAGCAGTCAAATGGAGGGTGAATTTTGATCTACGTTGATAGATCCTTCTATGGTCAAAACATGCAGCAGGGGAAACAAGATAATGAGTGTCGTGGATTGACGGTCCAGATCCATGACAAGCAATATCAACGATAGAGTGAGATTCCATGGGCTGGAGGTGCAAGGAAAGATTTAGTGTTGAAAATCCGCGGAGTCCCTTAAGTGGGTTCGAGGTTGAAAGGTCAAGATCAACAAGACGAGATCAACAGCTCTAAGTCATCCCACGTGGTGAACATGCGTAGGGGGAGAAACTTTTCCAAATCGCGGAATGGATTGAAGGGCGAAAACATCCGATGACGGAGATAAGAGTAGGAGTAGATCTACGGTTGTGGATGATTCCGCAATTCGAAATAGCACGGACGAAGTCATATTTTTGAATCGCAAAAAGTGGTAGGGGCCATGGTGATCGATTCTATATATGTCATTCAATATTTGATCGACGGATTGAAAGTATTCCGCGAATGAGAGTTGCATGATGGATAGAATGGGACGAGCTTGGCGACATATCAAACGTACCCGCGATCGGGTGATCCAGATGAAGGCAGGTTGCAGATCGAGGGTTTGTGTTGATTCCACTGAATTAAATTGTGCAGGTGTTAGCCTTGGGTCTTGATATTGAAATTGCGTGCATAAAAGTCTCGGATCTTGAAAAGAAGCCGATCCACGGTGCATATAGCAGGAGAAGGTCAATGATTAAGGATCGTAAGGGATTGTAAATGAAATCTGCGTGGAGCCAGAGGATTCGTTGTTCTGAGTTTTGAGATAGGCAGATAGCCTGACTGCGTGCAAAACGCTAGCGTGGACAAAATCTCCCAATGAATATGGTATAGAAAGGACATTCCCACATACGATCTATTTTTCTGACCAATAATCGAGTCCCAGACGCCATTCACAACACCCCATAGGTGAAGACCATGTCCCCAGCATTTCCTCTTGTCTAAACTCCGAGGATCCATCATGAAATTTAGATATTTGAAGCAACAAATCCGGCCTCTACACGAAGCAAAGAAACGCGACCAGCTGAACCCGTTCTTATCCCACCTCCAGCACAGGCGAAAGGGCAAGGAAGGTAAGGTCCAAATGCCTTGACCCACCTGGGCAGCAACGCAGGAGAACACCTAAGGTCTTATCCGTGGTTAGTATGATAATTGAATATCAGAGGAGATGGCTTGACTAGATTCTCCGCAAGGAATGGAGATCCTCGCCCACTTGTCACTCGTACTATTGTTATGATGACTAGTTGTCAAGTGTGTAGTCATGCTCGTAAGTTATTTCTGGGTCTGTCTAGCTCACCCTATATATCACCACCCTCTGGAGCTGCTGAAGAACGGGGATGAATGAACACTGAGAGAAAGGCTAGAAGTGCTCAATTACGTAAGGTCTTGAGTTTTCTTGTAGATAACAATGGCTGTGTGGTTCAAGAAGCTAGTTTGTCAAGGGGTACTTATGGTTGGCGAACATGAAATTATGTTCCTTTATCATCTTGGTTGTCTGCACCAGGAAATCGCCAACCATCAGGGTCTGGATGTGATGCACTTTGAATATTTTCAGATAGTCGTACCTCCAGCTGCGCAATACCAGGGTTTTCCTGTCCAAGGAGTGTCTCCCCAGAAACCCTCGAAGAGGTCACGACTTCCAAAGTCCTAGTGCATGCGGGCCATGTTCAGTGGTAGCCAGTCAGAGCGAATGCTCGTACTGGGGTGGCGGGTGTCCAAAGTCTTCATCACCTCGTTTGTAATTTCCAGTTGCTAATTTTCTCTGAGGTGGCAAGGAGGTTGAGGACACACCCCACTATATTGCCTGTAGAAGAGCCCACACCATGGGAGGTGAGGAGAACAAGAATGCCCCTCTCCAAGTTCCCTCATACAACAATGTTACCAGGGCATAGGGGAATTGTGGACAAGGCTGAGCACATAAAGCATATAAACTCCTTTGCCAGTCTGGAAACCATGCAGAAAGGTGCCTTTGAGCACAAAACACACACCTAGGGAAGTACATGTGGCTGATTCAATAGACAAATGAGTGGTTGAGCCCAGCGTGCTTACTGCATCCAACGCTATACCTTTATGTAATTGTATGCTAATAGAGATGCAAATTCATTATAATTCTTACATTTCACAAGATTTTGAGCGTTCCAGGGTTTCAAACCATGGTCGTATCATAATATTAGTTGGTTAAGGTTTGTTTATTTCAAGAGTTGTGGTTAATTTATTGGTAATCTATTCCAAAAGAGTGCTTGCTTATAAGAGCGCTCTTAATAGTCTATGGTTAAACTTGGGGTCCTCTTACACTGTTAATAATTCAATTACATTTCAGGATCATTTGGAGTCTTGACAAGAGATTTAGACTAATATTGGGTAGTCAATAATGGGCCATGGTAAAGAAAACCATAATGTACTTTATGTAACCGATTTAAATAACAAGCCAAGCTATGAAAGCATTTTTTAAAGCAATTCTCTGAAGCAAACCTAGTGACTCTCAATTAATTCATTTAAGAAATTATTTCAAGCTTTCTTTGTTTCATTATCGTGTTTTTTTTAGTACTTAAGAGAAGAATGGTAATTATTTCAAGCTTTATTTGTTTCATTTATGGCTCTTGGACTTTCATTTGCTATTTTGGACATTAGGGTATGGTAGCTTTGAGTTCAAGTTTTTTTTGTTGTTGCATAAGCCAACATTCATTTTTGAGTTTTGATGTCTTTTTATGTGATAGTTGATTCACAAATTCTGAACTTCAACAACCAGTTATCCAATGTGATAGTTTCAAATCTTTTCTCCATAAAAATCATATTAAAATACAATTCTTGAACTGTTAAAAAACCACAACTTATTCAACATTTGAACAACTTAACCTTTTCAGTATAGGATTCTCTCAGTATATGCTATGGAAAGCGAAAAGGTAAATTCATAATCAATTTACCTTTCTGCTTTCTGCTTTCCGCATTCAGAAAGGCAAATTGATAAATTGATTATCAATTTACCTTTCTGGATTACGGAAACTCCACCTTGCGAAAAGCCGATGGTAAATGGTAAATTAATAATATAATATTAAATTAAATTGATAAATAATATTAAATAGATAAATAGATAAATTGAACGATAGGTTTTATGTTTCAAACACTTTTAGAAGCCTGTTGCTTTGTGCAAACGAAGGATGCCTCGAATTTGTGTCTCTATGTATCACTTAATTGTCCATGCACTATTTGTCTGTGGAAGATGCAACAATTATGAAAGGAATTGAAATTCAACAGGAAATGAAGTAACACACAACATAAAGATTAAAATGCTAAATCAGAGCAATAATTTAAACAACACAAAATTCAAAAATACAATAGAGACAAGAAATAAGACCCTTTCTCATGGAAGAAAAAAGAAAATGGAAATAAATGACAACCTCTCTCATAGGTGAAAAAAGAGAATGGAAATAAATGGCAGCCTCTCTCTAAATTTTATTAACTATCCCGCTTTTTATTTTGTGATTTTTGTTGCAGGAACACGCAACAAAAAACTTCGGTACTTTTGTCATCCCGCATCCTGCATCCCACAAGGTTTAATCTCGACCGTTCATTTATCTTAATCCTATGGTCCTAAATGACCCCGAAGAATTTATATATAGGTCAGTCTTTTACTATTCCCATTAGCGAGATCTCTAAGGGTTTCTCCTTCGCTTTTGAGGTCTATAAACGAACGATGCCAACACAAAAAGTCTATTGCAGAAAATTTGTTGCGGTAAAGATTCAATATTTTTACCCTCTTGGCGTTCCTTTGCACCTACTCGTGCAAATGCTAGTTATAATATTAATGGTATTATTTCTCTTTCTCTATATATATTCCCACCCATTCTAAAAAACTTATATAACTTAAATTTTTATATTTAAATGAAAATAATATGGTTAATATTCAAAATTATTTTCACACACATATAATCATATTTCCTATCCATCCCAAAAACTTATATAACTTAAATTCATATACATTTATATTTAAATAATATTATTAAAATTTGTTTTTTATTATTTTAATGCATATAAACTTATATAACTTAAATTCATATGTTTATATTGAAATAATATTTTTTTTTTACAGGAACGTTTATGTTATATTAAAAGACTTAGCTTTGAAAACGCTGAAAAAACTCATTACAACAATCTGCCAATTCTCTTCATCCTCCAGGCGATTAACCTACCATATATCTAAGGAGGTATTTCAATGCTTACCACCGAGTTAACCACAAGTTCATTGTGACCTACTGCTATCGATTTATTGGCTGCAATATCTGCCAAAACATTCAGCTCCCTAAGAATATGATAGAAACTGGTCTTCCTGAACAGTTTAGCCTTGGATCTAATCCTATTGATCAGTCTTGTTGTTCACTCATTCTTGCCCCTTCTTCCCCCATTCAACACCTGAATAATTAACCTGGAGTCACCAAAAACTATTACTTCATTCACTCCTTTCTTCTGTAGTTTAGTCCTTGCCAGAGCCCATAAGCCTCGGCCATATTATTGGAGTTATAGCCAATGTTCCAGTAGTATTCTGTCATGACATTCCCACCTGGTTCAATAATGACTCCCCCTCCTCCCGCTCTTCCCGAGCTCCCTTTGGAGGCCCCGTAAAAAAAAAGTTTAAAAATCTTCCTTTCTCTTAGCCAATTCTCAAACTGGGACTTGTCCATCCTGATATCCCAATCATCCAATTTTTTAGCAGCCACTATACTTACCGCCATGATATTTAGGCTTTGCATCCAGCTTTCCTCATTGGCAGTCATATTTTCTTTGTTGTTGGGTATCTTTGAATTGCTGACAACCTCCCTAAGCAAAGCATTAACATTTACAGCAATCTTCCATGTTGGCTGAAAATTGTCTTGAAATATTCGATGGTTTCTTTCATTCCAGATGCACCAGCATATTAATTTAGGAAGCTTCATCCAACATGCTCTTACTCCATTTTTATTTGTTAGCTCTCCTTCATAAATTTGGCCCAATTTAGAAAGCAGGCTTGGATATTGTCAGGAATGTGTTTATCATCTCCCCATCGCTTCAGCACATCTCTCCAAACAGAGGCAGCATAAGGACACTTAAAAAAGAGGTGGCTGATATTTTCTGAGGCTTCAGCAAAGAGAGGGCAGCGGAATGGGCCAGCAAACCCCCTTTTCTCCAAATTCTCACCAGTGAGCACTCTCTCATCCATCAACGTCTAGGAGAACATCTCAATCTTTGACAAAGTGCAAAGTGCTGTAATTCCACAAATTATTCCAGATTCTTCGATTGACCGACATGTTATAGTTGGCAGAGAAACGTTGGTACCCTTCAGCTATTGAATACCTGCCAGATTGTCTTCCCGAGCCATGTTTATCTTTCTTGGACTTATTTATCGTAGCAAGACCAACAAGATGAGATAACAACAAATTGCTTTCAATTTTTAACTCTGCAGGGCATTCCGGCAATACCCAGCCTGCCCATCTATTTGGCTCAACGATCTCCCATATCGTGTTCAGTCCCTTCACTGTCATCCAAGCTTGCAGACGTGGAAATTGAGGTGGAGGTTGTCCCAGGATCGCGTCATGCCACAGGCTGACCGATTTCCCGTTGCCTGGGATCCAAGATAACTCATCTCTGAAGTGTGGCAATGCCTTTTTATAGACTTTATAGATTGATGAACCATTCTTAACCACGTGATCCTCATCGAGACACCTGAGCTTTGGTCCGGGGAAGTACTTACACTTCAACACACGACTGCTCCAGGAGGATTTGGACTCGAGCAAATTCCATAACAGCTTGGCTCCCATAGCCAAGTTTTGATTTTTTAAGTCTCTGATTTGAAGACCACCCTCCGACCGAGGCAATTTGATGGTTTTCCAGCTGACCAAAGTGAATTTTTGGCCCCCCCCCCCCCCCCCCCCCCCCCCCCCCCCCCCCCC
>LPNX010280315.1:174272-260979 GCA_001517045.1 Pseudotsuga menziesii
AATAAAGACTAATAATTTAATATAAACCAATATTTATGATTAAATCATTTTTTAATAGGTATACAACTGTTAAATGTGTGAGGTGCTTAGGAAAGTGTTTAATTGTTAAGAGTCGAGTATTTAGATGACATATTTGATATTTATGGAATATTTTTTATTTTTATGTTTGTGGGTTATTTTATTTAAAATTTGGGGTGGACTATGGTTTATGTTTTTCATGTATAGATGAGGATGAGACAAATGTATTGTCGAGATTGATTTTATGGTAGTTGTTCAAAATTCAAAATAAATAATTATAAAAAAAGAATATAAAAAATAGTTGGTAGCCATGCATGGATAACTCATCATTGATGAATAGATAATGATCAATTCATGGTAGATAACTAGAAGGATGTGATATATATATCTTTAGAAAACTATCTCTCACTATCTCTCAAAATTCCAAAGTGTCTTCCATTCCATCACTATCTCTCAACTATTTGATCCTTATCGAGTGATCTAGCCACAAACTATGTGGGTGTGCTAGTTTATTTCCAAATAAACTTTTTTTTAATCACACTAGGATTTAGGATTTCCAATTAAAGACACTCTCACTTGAAAAGCTCAATTTACTACTTAATTACTGAAGAATAAAAGCACAACATAGAGATGGAATTGAGCACACGGAGAACAAATGATCGATAGACAGACTAGGTTATTTAGGCTATTTGCTTGATTTTTATTAACCAAAAAATAATATTTATAGAGCTTACATCTGTATTTTTTAATGTTCTATAGGCACTATTCAAATGTCAGTGGATGTCGATGATTCTAGAAGTGTCGGTGAATTCTAGATAACTATATTGGTCATCTAGTCAACATTATGCTTAACACCCTCTCTTAATGTTGACTACACAAAACACATAGAACAGTGTTTACACTTAAATGAAATATGGGTCACGACTCAACATTGGGTCTTATCGTTAATTATGTACTCTTTTACAACATATTAAGACTCGACATTTACATCAACCTTTCTTAGGTCTTCACACTATCCATTGTGTATCACAATGCATATCCATGTTCCTTCGTTTTCAACATATAAGGGGGGAAACAAATATTTGATCACACATATTTGATAATAGACATCAAATTCCACACATAACAAAGCTTCAAATCATGTTTGTCACTTTTCCTCAACCATAAACCTGCACAACTGAATGAGCCCATTAATGTGTTTTCCTTAATCGTCCACTCAATGGTTTTAGATGTGGAACATCTATCCGTCCATAATTTTTATGAAAAACATTTTCCTTTAAATTCCATCAACTCCATGCCATACATATGTCCATTTTTCTTGTAGATCATTTTTGTATGCCTTATACTTTGGTTTTTGCACTTGCTCCTGTTCATGATTAACACATTTACCTGCATGATCATTTTTAGAAGAATCGTTTGCAAAAACATTGTCATTTTCCTCATTCTTAACCTTATCATCATTGTATCCAATACCCATGTATTTAGGTTTACTTTCAATACCTTTAGTATGTCTTTCAAAGAGACCAATTTTATTTTCATTGTAATCTAACTTTGTTTCTTCTATAAAATTGTCATTGTTTGTGCATCAACACTTTGTTTTTCATCATATCATCATTTGCTATTAATTCATTAGTTAACTCTTCAACCTTCTTGGTCAAACCCTCATTACTATTTGTTATCTTCTCACATTTTTCTTGTAAACTTTCATTATCCTCTTTTAAACTTGTGTTTTCTTTTCTTAGTTTTGCAACCTCCTTGATTATCCTTTGATTTAAGTTTTGGAGGGTTGTTACTTGTTCCTTTAACTTCACAACATCTTCTTGCTCGATCGATTTCTTGAACTCATATGTGTTCTTATAAAGTGATTTTAATTTTTTCCAAATCTCAATGCCATCCTTAAAATATTTAATTTCTTGAAAAACATTATCATTCATGCAACATTTTAAAAGAGCTCTAGCTAACTTATTATTTTATCTCAATGTAATATAAATATTTTGAGTAATTTATTATGAATTTCTTTAGTAAAAGTAAGATATTTATATTAACAAAGCAAAATAGTATGTATGCTCAATATATCTTAGTGGATCTGATCTAACTATAACAAAAAGATAGATCAGACATAAGCTTCACAACCTATTAAGAAAACAAAGAACCTTGTCTTTCCCAAGAGGGAAACTAGGCTATACCATAGTTGCTCAACATTAACAAAGATAACAAACTTGAGCAAAGAAAAATGTTTAGACCTGCCCTTAGACAGAGAAACCAGGTATTGGTCATATAGTTATATGATGACAAAATTGGCAACAAATAGGAACATGTTCTGGAAAGTTGCATAAGATGTGGTTGTTGCGCAAGCTATGGAAGTTGTAGAAGCTATAGGACAAGTCACAGAAAGCTACATAACAAGTTGCAAGAAAGTTGTGAAAGTTGTGAAACTTTTGTTAATACATTTTGTTTGTGACATGTTTTTAATCTTAAGCTCTCTGGAATTTGGGGAAGTGTATTTTTTCAGGAAGTGTATTTTTTCAATGGGATCCGTAACTTTTATTGACTACTTGTAGTGCAACACATATTTATGCTCACTAACCCAACTTTTAAATTATATAATTTTGTGCAAACTCAATGGTTGTTTTATTAGGCCTCGAATTGAAATATATGTAAAAACTCAAACTATTTTAAAGAGTATGAAGTCATCCATCTAACATTTGTGGTGGTTTCATAGAACATCTTTTTGCTACATCTATTGTTACTTCTTTTTTTTTATATTCAACCTATTACTATTTTCTTGAAACTTTTCTTAAGAGGCAGATACTTAACAACTATGTTACTATTTCCACTTGTTGATATTTAATATTGAATTTTGTTTTTATAATAAACGATTGTCTATGACACAATTAAAACTCATCCATAATATAATCAAAATGCCTATAAATAACTCTTTAATAAACATTATCATAAATTAACTATATAATTAATAACTCTTTAATAAACATTATCATGAATTAACTATACAATTAATCACACAAATGTCACAAACAAAAAAACCTATTTACCTTAATCACACAAATTAAAGAAAATACCAACGAAACCACAACTAAAAATGAAGATTGCAACAAAGATCTTATAATTCATATGCATGTCCTAACGGTAAGAGATTATTCACAACATGTAATTAAAAAAAACCTTAATGTTATTAAAATTCATTTTTAGTTTTAACACATATATTTATGGATAATATGCCGCTATTATATTGTGAAATAATTAAATTATATTGAATATGTGAATTATTTTATTTATTTTAGGATAATATGCCGCTATTATATTATGAAATAATTAAATTATATTAATATGTAAATTATTTTATTTATTTTGTCTAATTGATATTTAATATTGAAATTTGTTTTTATAATAAACGGCTGTCTATGCCACAATTAAAACTCATCCATAATATAATCGAAATTCCTATAAATAACTCTTTAATAAACATTATCATAAATTAACTATATAATTAAAAACTCTTTAATAAACATTATCATGAATTAACTATACAATTAATCACACAAATGTCACAAACAAAAAACCTATCTATTTACCTTAATCACACAAATTAAAGAAAATACCAACGAAACCACAACTAAAAATGAAGATTGCAACAAAGATCTTATAATTCATATGCATGTCCTAACGGTAAGAGATTATTCACAACATGTAATTAAAAAAAATACCTCACATAAAACTAAATTATTTCCTAATTCTTATGTAAAAGAAATTAATCACAACATGTAATTAAAAAAAATTACGTTACATAAACCTAAATTAATTCTAACTCTCATCTAACTACCGATCTAATTCATTGCAACTCCCTTCTAACTACCGACATAACATTATACAGTAAGAGTTGTATTAACTAGGACTCCGAAAGATCACGAGTGTTGTATACACACTCTTCGCAAATGTCGCAACCTAAAAGATTGATTTTAAAACCAGGTTAGAACATTGCCAAATCACAAATTCCCCTTTCTCACAATTATTATATTATTACTTTTTGAAATTATATTTAAAATAGATAACTCAGAGCGAGGTTCCGAAAAAAAATTTACAATTTTTGGTTTTATCAAAATTAATTTTAACGAGTATTTAGCTTTTGCCAGCTCACGATAAAAAAACATCTTTCGAAAAATGCGAGAAGTTAACGGTTACGGCAAAAGATTAAACCGACAGATATTACCGGGAAGCCACAAATGAATCGACGCACCAATGGCTTCTGCGACGCATAATCACGATTACGGCGTCACAGTCACCCGGGAGCCGAATGCTGAAACCCTCGTGCTTCTCTGCGGATAATGCAATCGTCTTGGAGATCCGTAAGCTGTAAATAATCAACGAATTTTGTTGATCGGGCAGCCGTGTGTTAATTTTAGGCGTTCGAAATCCGATTCAAAACAGTGCCGATTTGCGTATTCCCGAGTGAGCTTGGCGGCGATTCGGGTTTTTCTTTTTTTCTTTTTGGACCACTTTCCATGTTTTCTTTGAATTGGCGCAAGCGAAAGAGTCTTCAACCTTGGTTAGTCATTCAGGCGGCAGAATTCGTTCCCATGGGTGCTTGAAGCGGCGTTAGAGATTCGTTGGAGGGAAGAATTAGAGGAAAGGAAGTAAATAAGGCGGTCACATGGATCGAACGAGGGTGGTCAGACAATCGGATTCGTCCCCGGACGTAGCCGTGGACACGACTCCGCTGCTGGGGAGCGGGAATGGGTCACCGAATGCAAGCGAGGACGGCGCCAGGAGCCTGTCGCGGAGGGCGAGCATACAGGGCGCGGCTCGATTTCTCCGGAGGGCCAGCAGCCGTAGAATCATGAGGGAGCCCTCTATGCTCGTCCGAGAGACAGCCGCGGAACAGCTAGAGGAACGGCAGAGCGACTGGGCTTACTCGAGGCCCGTTGTCGTCCTCGACATCATATGGAACCTGGCATTTGTTGTTGTGGCATCAGCAGTGCTTATTCTCAGTAGGAATGAAAACCCTAATATGCCCGTTAGGGTTTGGGTAGTGGGCTATGCGCTTCAGTGCTTGCTGCACATGATTTGCGTGTGCTTTGAGTATAGAAGGCGACACAGCAACGCGCAGCAGCTGAGGAGCAATTCGGGAGGTCAGAGCGGGCATATTAATAATAATAATTCAGCGAATCAGCAGAGCCCCGGAGAGCAGGAGGAGTCGGATGATGGCACCGACGAGGAAGCTGATGAAGGCTTGCCGACAGAGCGGACCAGGTAAAGCATCACACCGTGTTAACCACCCAATTAAAATTGGAAATCGAATTTAATCGAAAACTGTAATAAAAAAGAGAAGCAAAATTGTAAGGTTTTCATTTTCCCCTTTTTCCCTTTTTTGGGGTACTTTTTAAATACTATATTTAAATTCCAGAGGCATCACAATCTCCCTGAAAACCTCAGTGACACCTTCTCCAAGGATCAAAATCGAAAATCAAATTTAATCAAATCTAAGCAAAAGTGTTGCTTCCTATCAATTCTCAGAAGCATTATAATTGGCACGACTATGTCTGTTTTCATGGGCGAATGGTCCTCGAAGGCTGAATCATTAATCTTAGGCATTTTCATTCAGCCAAGATTCTGTGACCGGGGGGTGGGGATATACCTTTCCATCCATCAAAATCGTTCAGGATTTTGTACCTGGCTCAACCGCTTATTCGTATTTTAAGGGGAGTTGAACCTTGGTGGATGGCCTAGTACGCCACTGCATTCATCATAGGAGCAAGATTTGAGTACGATTCGATATGGAAAAATAAAAGCACGTAACAAAAAAATCCAGTACGGCTCCATAACGGCAGTATACATCTCTTAGATACGAAAACATACAGTTGGAAAAAAATTTCAACCTTAGAATGATGTAGTAAATCCGAAAAATAATTTATTTCTAGAAAATTTGGCCATTTAAAATTATTTTTAAGTTAAAAAAAATTATTTTTTAAAATATTTTGGGGTTAATGGGTTTTTTATATTTATGGGTCTACATATATTAAAAACTGTCAAAATTAAGTTGACTGTATCATATCTGTACTGTACAGAAAATTTGTTAATGTTTTACTACTACTGAACTTCTGTAAGCCAAAAACCAATACAGTCGAATATTGCTACAATGGCCTTCACTGCTGAGCCACGAACCAATTGGCAAGATTTCATTCGGAGGCCACTTCCAACTTGTGGATTAATTTGTGCACTGTAAATATAGCAATTCTCATTCTGGCTTCATTGCAGCCTCACTCTGCCTTTTGTCAAGGAATTATTTTAAGAACATGCGAGATGTAACTTCACTATACTTTGGCTTGTGAGATTTAACTTCACTATACTTTGGTTTGAGTGTACTATTAGAAACTTATGAGTCATTACACTAATTTTTTTTGCTAGAAATAGGTTATAATGTTTAGGTCCACTTTAAACGGTTAGGCCTTTTTTGTTTTTTTCGAAGAAAAAAATCACTATATTCGATATTTCAAAGTTTGAAATTAAAATATACATTCAGTTGTCTTGTTCAGACTCAAGAGATGGACTCAGAACTGACATTTCACTGTCTGTAAAAACAGTCCTATGACTAAATAAGTAGAGTCTTTTTAGGTTCCTAAAACTGCACTTGGGTTTGACAAGAGTTTAGTTAAGCAGAAAATCAATTAAACTTGAATATGGCTATCTCACAATGGTAGATTAAGGAAGTTCCAATGAAATTAGTAAAAGATCCATGAAAATGGTGTTTTTTCAACCACACCTGTTATCGACTTCTGTTAATATCAGGTCAAATTATGTTTGCCTAAATTGAACTGAGTTTTGCCTTCGTCTAAAGTAAGTCATGATCTACTTCAAAGAAGAATCCTGGAGTTTACTTGGTTCACCTTGACTGAAAGTACACGATTGAAGCTAACTGCCTTCAATCCTACGTGCTCAATTCCTTATAGTATTGAAGGTATCTTAGAATACTAATCATAACAAACCTTCCCTCAATCCCCCGTGCATAAATTACTTTACAGTACTGGCATAAGAAGTATAAGAAAATTCTTAAGAGATCTCTTAATTTGGAGAAAACTATCCATCTTAAATGTTCTGACATAAAATCCTGTTGACAATGGTCCAGTGCTATAAAAAATGCAGTGTATCTTGTTAAAATAATGCACATGTTTAAGGTTTTTGTTTGGCACTAATTGCAATGTTCAGTAATCCAAGAGAAAGCATGATACTGCCCCTATATGGAACAAAGCCTTAGATCTCCCAGCAGAGCAGACCAGGTGACTTTAAAAAGAAAAGTTTCCCTTGCTACTTAACTAATGTGTGTCCTGTTCGAGTAAGATGACATTAATTGTATTATATTTTGCACAATATAAAAGTCGTTTGGAAATGTTTTTTGTACTAAGAAACGTACCAAATATATCAGCTTACAAGAACTAGCAGTTAGTTCGATATTCCAATTTTTAGTTATTAACTTATTTTACTACGTGATTTGGAAATGCTTTATGGTATGATATTACTTGAGTGCTAGCAATTTGGCCCTAATTCTAAGTCCTAAGCCACCTACATGTGCATCTTGGGATATAGTTACTTTCCCCAATTAGTATGCATTTAAATTTTTAGTTATGTATTGGGGTTGGCTCTTATATGGTTTTCCATTACATGGTGGTTACTGTATATTGTACTATATATACCTTATGTGTGAATACAAGATGGATTTTGGCTCTTATCTCTTTCCACCATCTTCTTGTCTTTATGGTTATCTTGATTTTCTTGCTCTTGTTATTTTCTTCCATTGCTATCAGAGCAATGTGTGATACTTTCATGCATGAAGGTTAAAGAATGATATATGAGAGCATGTATGGTTTTAATGGCCTGGTGATTGTATGGATTGAATGCCGGGATTATATAAGAACTCCATATGATGAGAAGAGTTGAGGATAGAGGCAATGGTAAAAATATAGCTAATTATTGCTTTTGCATTGAAGACTACATTGAAAATTTTGTTAAAGAATATGATCGTGGAAGTGTAGGATGGCATTAAAGCACATGCCAAGGTATTGATTCTATTAATTGCAAAGGTTGCAACATCTTGAAGAGGATGAGAGCAGCCAAAAAATCCTAATCAGAACACATTAGTTGATGTAAGAATGACGCTGAGAATCCGCAACCACAACAAATATACAAATCGTAAACTCTTTGAATTGGCATTGGATGAGTATGAATTAATCTTCAAAGGCTAGTAGTGCAGGAAAAGAGACTCTTTGAGTTTTTTTCTTTTGGAGGATGATGTTGTTATCCACCTACTTGTAATTAGTCAAGATTAAGAAGAGTATAAAATCATGAGTGCTCATTCATTGCGATTCCTAAAGGGAAAAATTGTGCAGGCACTGTAAAGGATAAAGATGTTTTGGGCTTCTAGGAATATTTAGACGTCTTGGATGTGTCGACATAGACATAGAAGCCAGGGTGATAAGCAGCATATAATGGTCAACAGATGAAAAATGCACATTGCTCACATGTTTGAAGTCACCAACTCTCAATCTGCATTGCAAAGATTGCAATGTGAGGAGGTAACACAATTCTTTTGGCATTATAAAACTCTTAATTCCACATTGAACGATGTTTTCTTTTTATGCTATTATAGTAAAATGAGTAAACATGAAAAAGCCCATAAACGTGAAAATAGTGGAGGCATTGTCATTAAAAGATTTTATACAAGAATCCTTTACATTGTCTAAAACTATGAGGGCATAAAGATACACAATATGCTAGTGTTACATGGCGTAAATATACATGGGGTATTTCATAAAGGTTTGTGGTAAAACAATATGGGCATAATGATTCATGGTGTGACATAGGGTTAATATTTTGTCGCTTGGAGTTACTATTTTAAGTGCGTGCCTTCACGAAGTTTTATAAACATTATTGAAATCTTATTAAAAATGAGAGATCAAATTTAGGGTGATTTTATGTCCATTTTTTAATAGTATAAATTAATCAATGTATAAGGGGTTAGAATAAAATTTGTAGAGGGGTAATAAGGTATATGATTTTATAAGGTTATAAGGGGTAATAAGGTAAATGAATTTATAAGGGTTTATAAGGTATTTTGAAGTTATAAGGGTTTCATGACTTTGGAGGATCCAAAAACTTAATAAAATTGAAGTTTTGTTTTTAGTTCTAAATCTGCCTAAAATTGAAGAAGGGGGTCTTAGGATATTTGTGCGTGTCTTGGTAATTAGGCAACATCAGAAAACGACATCATCATAGTGGAATTGCTAAGCTATTTCTAGTTTAGATCAGGAAGCTCCTTCAAGCAAGGGATTGGGTTGGTTCCCTTTGTCTGTCTGGGATTCGCCGGCTGGCAGGTAAGGTAGCTTGGTTCAGTTTAGTATCATTCCCAGTCTCTAGCTTCACCATAATGGATAGTGTTCCGGCAGGGAGCAGGGAGGAAGGTAACTATAATGAAGGCAACAAGGAATATTAACAATCACTGCTATCTTTGCTTGATTTACTAACAACCCTTCCTTGCACACCACATGCCCTAACAAAACTCAAAAGTGTGTACAGAAAACATTTCCATATCATATGTGAAATATAGGACCCAATATGAGAAAGTAGGCTATTAATGAAGCTTTAAAGTAGTACTTAAATCACCTAATCAATCACAACCTATAACCTTATGCTTACAACTTGTTAGCTTATTTGTGTCTTGTTGATGTGATAGTACATTTTTGCTTATTGTTTTGGACAAACACATTGAAGGAAACTAATGTAAAGAACACAATTGGCACACGCACATGAAGAAAGCAATTGATGGAAAATTAGTACAAGCAAAGGGATAAAGTAATTGACAATAATCAACATCAAACTTTAGAGTGTTTTGCATCATCATGTTACTTGCAATTGTTCTTTTATAAGGTCAAAATCATTTTAGGTCTAGAGTTTTTGATTCATGGAGATTTTAGGAGGCTTACTTTGGAGTGGAGTTGCAAGATTCCCTCATGAAGGTTTGTATTAGGAGTCATATGGCTAGCATACTTGTCACTTTGGAATCTGTCTTTGGCATCTTTGAGTCTTGATGCTAGGCACATTTCTCTTTGGATGTCCTTTTCTCTTGCATGAAGGATTAATGGAAGGATTTATAGGGTTTGATAGTCGCACGCTAAATGGATGCTAAGAATAGTTGTAATAACTCATGTGGGTGACTTAAGGTACTTTTCCTTACTCATTCTTGATTAATGTTAGTAAGCTTATCTTTTAACCTTAGTTAAACGTTATTTTTGAAGTGCTTTGGACTGAGGTAGAGTTTGTTTGCTAACATTTTGTCAACTTGCTCGAGGAGACATTCCTACCAAGGAGCTCTCCATTGTTCTATTGGGCCTTGTAATTCTCTAATTGCCCTAATTAGGGTTTTGCTACCTGACCCTTGAGGTTGCTAGCTTTGCCCTAGTTGCAAGTAGTGGAAACCATCTTAAGAGGAGGGATGTTAGCCTCGATTTCTCATAGCCCTAGGGTTTGAGACAAGAATCTAATACCCTATCCTTCAACTCTCTTCTTTTTCATCCAATTTACATGTTTTATTTATTTTATGCATAGAAATATTTTACAATTGGAAAACCCTAAAAATATAGACTAAAAAATCCAAAAAGTAGTAGTGAATTCGTTTTTTGGGTCCACCCTAAAATTTTGCCCTAGGGCTTTAGCCACAAACCCTAAAGGGCGTCCTCATGTGAGGAAGTGCATTGGGATTTGTGAAACCCTTGTAACTGGAGAATTGGAAGGTATTAAGTATTTCTAGCCTACCCTTTAAGTTAACCCTAGTCCAACTGTCCTTTTTCCCTTTAGGGCACACTTTTTGGAGTGCCTGCCTTGAAGTGTGACATTGTCTTGGGAGATGTGAAATTGCCTCGAAAGACGTGATATTATTTGAAATTTGTGATAAGTGAATAACTCATTTTTGCATGATTGTTGTCCTTGATTTGATATTGTTCGACTTCGATAAGTCATTGAGCATAACTATTAAGGTTTTGTGGAAGGTATTTGTGGTTTGTTGGTGGTTGTAGGTATCTATCATTGGTTGGGGTCTCCCCTTGGGTTTAGGAGTTACTTAAAGTGTTGAGAGGTTAGATTGTGGTGACATTGGGTTTGGTTCTCTCTTAGGGTTATCGTCACTAGCGCTAGATCTACATAACCTTGATTTCCCAAGAGTTGCTAGTTTGAGCAGTAAAAGAAGGTATGTCTGATTGCTCATTATATATATTTTTTGTGAACATTGTATTTATGGTAAACATAATTGGGTGAGATTCTTATCTGGTGCCATAAGAACAAAAGGAATCTCGGAGTTAATATATAGTGATGTGTTTAGACATGTTCTTGTTCCATCACTAGTTAAATCTGTGTATAATGTCTCACTCATTGATGATTTCTTGAGAAACACATTGATTTATTTCCTCCATAATAAATTTGAGGTTTATGGTAGCTTTAAATATCTTAAAACTCTAGTAGAAAACGGAACAAAAAAGAAAATAAAAGTGTATAGGACAGATAATGGTGGAGAGTTCTGCAAAAATGAGTTTGAGGAATTCTTTAAGAAGTGTGGAATAACAAAGTAGAAGACTACGTCATGAGTCCATACACACCTCAAGTGATCCGCAGACTTTTATCTCTGTGATGTGGTGGGGATTGTATCATCCCTGGACGTTAGTTCTAAAGTGATCCTCAAACTTTTGTCTCAATGATGTGGTTAGGATTGCATAATCCTTGGACTTATGTCCTAAAGTGAGAGGGATTGATAATCCCGTAATTGGATCATGTGTGCTTTTTTTCTTGGGGAAAAAGCATAATTTTATTTCATCCGCTGAGAACAAAATTACATTCTGTAGATACACATAGATGTGTATTTCAATTTAGCTAAGAGCTCATATGAGAAAGACTTAGAATGTCTTCAGAAAAGTCACAAAAGAAACATAGAAAGCACTGTTGCCCTGTTTCATCAAATATACATGATATTTTTCATTTTTAATCACCTGTTCATGTGTTGTTTTCAACATTGTTAAAAACGACAGTCCTTTGTCCACATAAAGATTATGAAAATAATAAATAGCATAACATAGAGTATGTAGTAATATGCCAAAAAAATTATAGAATGTTGTTCATTCTATAAAAAGCTTGTGGTAGTATTCAAGGGTATTTCCCTCTCTTTGTTCTTTTATCTTGCAAATCCCCAGGGCCATTTGCAGCCCCTCCTTCGAGGCTTTGTCCGCTGTGTTGTTGTTTTCCCTGTAAACATGTCTACATGAAAAAGTGGCATAAGTATTTATAACGTCTTCAATGGAAAAGGTAAAATGTTGGCAAGTCTTAAATTTCTGCAATTTTTTGTCCCTTTTGTCCAATTGATTACATTCATCGAATCTCTGAATACATTAAGAGTTTGACACCCTTTCTCTGCTGCAAAAATGAGGAGGATTTTAAGGCTCAAGAGTTAAGCATAGTTATTGTTGCCTTCCCCTAAACCCACAGACATTTCAAAGAAGTGGGTCTCTGAGAGAAAAGGTAGTGCTCTTCCCCCACAAGAATTGTTTTGTGCTGCCCCATCAAAGAATCCCCAAGGAACCATCTTATCAATTTCCACTTCTAGCGCCTCCCTTTGTCTAGCAACCATGATATGTTGTGGAAAAGCAGTAAAGATGCCATAGGAAAGACCTGCTCTAATTTTAGGAGTGCATGCTTTATCAACAAAAATAAAATTGTTTCTAGCAAGCCATACTCCCCAAATTACTAACAGAGGTAGAGCTCTCACAGAATCTTGAGAGTCCTCTATCCTCCAATTCTCCCAAGCATGGAGGACTGAGTTGCCCACCCATCTACAAGGCAGACTGAGAGCCTTCGAACATTCTCTCCAGACTTCAAGGATAAAAGAACAATGTAGAAAGAGATGGGTGATAGACTCACCATTCGACTTACCAAGTGTACACCAGCTTGGTCCCTGGAAACTCCTTTTCTGCAAATAATCCCAAGTTGGCGCCTTATTCTCTAGAACACACCACATAAAGATCTTGGTTTTTGGTGGACTTCCGATTTTCCACAGTTTATTCCACCACCAAACCGGTTCCCTTTGTATATCATCAGCACTAAGTTTAATATAACCCACCTTGGGGATGTAAACGCCTCTTGGATCAACATCCCAAATAAGTTCATCCTCCTTGCCCCTGAGTTGAATCTGTGCTCTATTCAGAGCTCCTAGAAGACTTTCCAAAGCCCTTTCATCAGGTTCTGATAGCCCATAAGCAGATGCCAGTCTCCATGACTGGGACCAAGTATTCTCCTGGACATGAGAAGCAAATTGAGAGAGATAAATAAGGCCTCTCTACCTTAGGGCCTCCACAGTGTGTTCTAGGAGCCTGTGTTGTTGAGAGCAAGCGACCCACGGGTCCTCACCTGCCCTAAGTTTCCCGTCGTTCCCTACTTGCCAAGCCAGATTGGATTCAATGACCTCGAAAGACAACACTACTGCTTTCCTTATCACCGAGCCACTTGTATGAGTTTTCCTCGGGCTCCTAATCCAGTTCTCAATAGAATCAGGGGTTATGTATTTTTGGATGATCACTTCAGTCCACAAGCTTACAGTCTAAAGTAGTCTCCAACCCCCCTTGGTTGCAAGGGATTTTGCAAACAAATTTTTTTTATTAGGCCCCAGCCCCCTAGTCCTTATTTTTGGATGATCACTTCAGTCCACAAGCTTACAGTCTAAAGTAGTCTCCAACCCCCCTTGGCCGCAAGGGATTTTGCAAACAAATTTTTTTTTAGGCCCCAGCTCCCCAGTCCTTTAGGAACAGCAATCTTCTCTCAACAGACCCAAGGGGTCACATGTGCTTCTTGTTTACCACTCCACAAAAACTTGAAGCAGATTCATCTTGCTTCTTCTAGTGTGCGTTTTGGGATCCAGACCAGGGACATCCAGTATACTGTGATTGCTTCAAGCACAACTTTTACAAGCACCAGTCTCCCTGCTCTAGAAAGCCATTTATGACTCCAAACTTTCAGGCAGTTTTTCAGCTTGTTGAGGAGCCACTTCCAATCTTTGCTTTTGATAGTCATTGGGCTTTAAGCAAAACCCAAGGTATTTCATTCCCACATCCAGACCTTCCAGATCAAAAGGAAAAAGCCTTCTGAAAAGCTGTACCTCTTCAGCTCTTAGAAGATGCAGGGTTAAAGTAGATTTCCTTGAATTTATCTCCATACCCGTTGCTTTGGAGAAGAGATCCAAAACGCCCCGAATAGTATTAGAGTCTCTCACAGAACCTGAGCAGAAAATGAGGACATCGTCGACAAACAAGAGGTGGGTAATATGCAAATATTGAGAGCTTTGTATACCCTTCAAAGTTCCATGGCTCTTTGCATCCCTTATCGACCTACTCAGACCTTCAGCAACTAGCAGGAAGAGCAGAGGGGATAGTGGGAAGCCCTGTCGTAGCCCTCTCTCAGCATGGAAAAAAGGAGAGGTAGCCCCATTAATCAGGACTGAAAAAGAGACTGTATTAATACAACTCACGATCCATCTGATAAAAGCAATTCCAAAGCCAAGATGAGTCAACAACAAATGAATGTATATCCAACTAACTTTGTCAAAAGCTTTGGACAGATCGATTTTTAGTATTGCTCCTCTGATATTTTTTGTTTTTAAGCTGTGAAGCCCTTCTTAAGCAACCCCAATGGCTTCATGGATTTGTCTCCTCTAGGAAACCAAATTATTCTTCTGTGATATGGTTTGATAAGATTTCCTTAAATCTTCTTGCAATCACCTTAGAGACCACCTTGTAAATACAGTTACAGAGTGAGATGGGTCTAAAATCATTAAGAGTAGCAGGATTGTCAACTTTTGGAATTAAAGCGATAAATGTTGAATTGAAGTTGGCCGAGATCCTTCCAGAGAGTCTAGTATCCTCCACAACTTTCAGTGAATCTTCTCCCAGTAGATTATACAGTTCCAGAAAGAATTCAATCGTCCATCCATAAGGTCCTGGGCTATTACCCTTTTGAAAACTATGTAGAGCTTCCTTTAGTTCTTCTTTGGAGACTTCTTCCATCAGGGTCCTATTGTCTTCTTCCTCAACGAACCTTGGAAAGAGTTGGGCAATTCTGATGACTTCTGTAGTAGATGCCTGGGCTGGTGCTTTAAAGAGGTTCTTGAAATGTTCCACCCCTGTCTTGGCCATTCCTTCAAAGGTGGTGTGAGTATGTCCATGTTCATCCAGTAAACTCCAGATTGTATTTTGAGCTTTCCTTCCTCTTGCAAAAGCATGAAAGAACTAGGTATTTTCATCCCCACATTCCAGCCAGGTGGCCCTGCTCTTCAGTCTTCACGTCTCCTCCTTCTTTAGCAGCAGAGTGTTCCTTCTGCCTTCCAGCTTGTTTAAAGTATCTTTATCCACCTGAATCAACATACCCCCCCCATCCTTCTCAAGTGATTCAGAAGGGTCCTTTTCAACCTGTTTCAGTTCCCTGTCCTCCCTATGCCTCTTATCCACATACCAATCTTTGATAGCTTCCTTTAGCTTTTTAATGTTTGTTGCAAACTGGAAGGTCGCAGATCTCTCAAGGCCTGGATCATAAGGGAGCCAATTTGTGGAGGTCAATAATTTAAAAGAATAATCTTTTAACCAGGTCTTATTGAACTTTAATGGACTTGGGGGTTTTGAAGGTCCATTTTTTAGTTCTAGAAAGATGGGTAGATGGTCTGATTGCCCACCACTCTCCACCCATTGCCTGATCTGATGGTGCCTGTCCACCACCTGTTTAGCCACCAGGAAACGATCCAGTCTCTTCGCCACTCTCCCTTCCCCACATTTATTGTTCTTCCAAGTCGGCTTAAGTTTGTTAGGTTCAATGTCTGGCCAGCTCTTGGCTACTAGCTTTTGAGTGAAATAATCTGTCAGCAGATCAACATGAGCATGAGGTCTGCATACCTCAGACTGCCCCTGGGAGAAGTTAAAATCTCCCCCTAAACTCGCCATATCTCCTCCCAGAAGAGAGTTGTTAAACAGAGAGTCCCAGAAAGGGATCCTGTTTAAATACGAACCATAGATATTAAAAATAGTGAAAGAAACCTCTAGATCCAAAGCCTTGAATTCGAAGCCAAGGATTGATTCCAACCCCCAAAGGTTCAAAACCTTAACAGTGCTTTCATTCCAACCGATAACCAAGCCTCTAGAATGACCTCTAGCATCCAAAGTCTCAAAATTCCACCCTGGAAAGCAACTTTCTAGCCTATCTTTAACCACTTCTCCTACTCCTAAAGTTTTTTGTAGCAACAAAATATCAGGGTGTTCTAGGCCTACCACCCACTTTAGTGTTGATCTTTTATGGGGACTAGCCAGACCTCGGCAGTTAAAAGACATAATCTTCATCTACGACCCTTCTTTTGGACAAGTACTGCTCTAAGCGCCTTCTTTTGGACACACATTGCTCTAAGCGCCCTCTCAATGGACTGTTGTTTCCCTTCCAGGAGATACATTTTTGCTTTGGACTGAGCCTTAGCAGTGAAAGATTTTCCTTCCTCTCCCCTTAGGGGTCAAGTTTGAAGTTTTTCCCAAACCCCCTGAAGCCATCTTGGAGCATGATTTTAGGAAATAACCAGAATCTGTTGAGTCAGGGGGGGAAGAGGGAGTTAACTTCTTCAATAACAGGTTCAGAAACCGAAGGCAGGGGAGTTCCTCCAAAAGTGCAGCAGAGATAGGTAGTATAACCGGTTTAGGTGAAGAAGTGATAGTCAAATTTTTTATACCTTCCACCCAGTCCAAATCAGAAAGATTAAGATTATTTGCATTGAAATTAAAGTAAGGGGAGATAGTGAAAGTACCCGAAAAAGGAGTCCCCTTCAATAACTAGATATCAACATGTCTGTCCACCTCCACCACTGACAGAGACCCCACATCCTCCTCCTCTTGGCTGCTGTCCCCAACTTCAACACATACTGGATCTATAGGTGTCGGAGGCTGAGAAAAGGACGCTCCAGCAAATCCTTCAGTTGCCCCTGTCTCCTTTGTATCGAGCTGTGATCGACGTCCATTGAGGGTTTGAACAGGAAGTCTATAGTCAGTTACCAGATGTCCATAGGCATGGCATCTCGTACAACAAAATGGTACATTTTCATAATCCAAAATTTGCTTGATATGAAAAGGTCCCCAGCTCAACATCAAATCTTCAGCTAGCC
Source organism: Pseudotsuga menziesii (assembly GCA_001517045.1). NCBI lineage: Eukaryota > Viridiplantae > Streptophyta > Pinopsida > Pinales > Pinaceae > Pseudotsuga > Pseudotsuga menziesii. Next base: position 191,521 of record LPNX010280315.1, read on the forward strand.
CTTTGTGGATATTGACGCTGACCAATATATTTGCAACCTTTTGTTATTTGGTCTAAAAAAAAGAGATCCGCTTCAAGAAATGTCCCTAGAATATTACCAATGTTCTTTAGATGTTCTTCAATCCAATATTGTAAGGGGAGCCCTAGCAATCTCACCCACAAAGGCACTATGTCCACCCTTTCCTTGCTCGCATCGAATAGTGGATGCCAAGGTGTGATCAATAGGAGTGAGTGATCCACCATCCAGTTGCGTGCTAAAACCCATTGTAGGTGTTTCGATTGATGAAAATTGAACAGATACCAACCTCTGGTGAGGGCGATCACTTCCGGAATTGTGCCCAGGGCTGCAAGCGAGTTAGTCTCAGCCCATTCCACCATCGTCCGCGGTGAAAAACTTCTACCCAAAATGCGCCCAACCAGCGTCTGGTTTGTCATGTGCAAATTCTGATGCCGACCAACGTCGTCACCCAAAGCGTAGGTATAGCCAGCCCTCTTGGATTTTACCCAGCGTTTTCGGTTTCGCCTATGTGTGCCTTTGCTCTCGTCCTTGCCTTCTGTTCCACTGCTAGAGCCAAAGCCAAAAATCCCCTCCCAGACTGCGCTAGGGCAACCCCTTTGCTCCAGGGGCCCGATGAAACGACCGAGAGACCTTGGTTCCACCACACGCAGGGATTCACTTCCTGAGTCCTCGAGGGGATAAGTACCACCACCACGGTCCATCGCTAGACATGGTCTCGAAATGCCCTTATCAGCTAGAGAACATTCAAACACCCTTTCCATCGACAAAGTAGCGTCTCCAGACCCCAACTTCCAGAGAGCATCGTCAGGGATCTGGAAAGGGGAAGGAGAAGATAACAAAATATCTGATGGGAAAAATCCTTCGACAGGCAGGACAAGTGAGAAAACTTTTGCTAAACAACCTCCGACCCATGACAAAGGAGGTGCCTCCACCTCAGCAATCCCACGTACAGCTAGCAAAACCCAAATATTTTCCGCCTCCAGAGGATCACATGAATAGTCAACCTGTTCGCTTTCTGTAATTGTTACAATAGAATGGTAAAAAATAGTAAAAACCCTAACAAACCCTGTCAGCGAAAAGCACGTGCCCAAGTCTGGTGAAAACCTCAAGGTGACTGTGACAGTGGGCTAACTCCAAGGTATACTACCACCCCATGGCTACTGATCTCATCAGCAAGTTGTACATGCCCATGATGCCATGGTTACCCTAAGGACCCAGCGTGAGCCCTGGTTCACCTCCGCATTTCGATCCATTATTTGGATCATGTGTGTTGCAGGTTATGTTGTTGCAAATGATATTGTTGCTGATTGAAAGATCAAGTGTTGCTATAGATGATCGAGTGATCGAGTGCTGTAGAAGATGACGATCAAAGATGAAGACTCAGTGCTGTAGAAGATGATGCTCCAGTACTGAAGATATTGAAGATGTTCTGGTAATTGTTCCAGTTGCTGATGTTGTTGAAGAAAACTTCCTATGATTTATAGATGTATTACCCTGATGTTGTTAACAATGCTCTTTCTCCTTGCTCCTACTATTGATGATGCTCTCTCTCTTTGCTCCTACAGTTGATGTTGCTGCTGTTAGTAGAATACCCTTCTCGTTAAGTGGGAGTGATGAAATATTGTAACTTCAAAGAATATTCTATTGTATTTTATTATTGTAATTTATTCGGAGATGTTTTATTCCTCTGTTAGGATGTTATTATTGTATTTGGTCATCATAGAGTCATGAGGTAAAACCTCCCTTCTAAGTCGGGTCGGCATATCCCTCCAGAAAGTAATATTATATTGTTTTGAGTTGACCCAGTTAAGTTTGTTGGGGCTGACCTAGTTAGGGAAAAAGTCAAGTGGAAGATAAAGTGTAAATAGGAGTGAGTGATGTGCTCCTCATTTGGACACACACACTCACTTGTGTAGTTCGCATAGGAGAGAGAGAGAGATATCTGCAAGGAGAAGGAGCACTTGTTTGGGGTTTTATCTTTGTACTTTTGATCATCTATATTGAGGAAGTTTTGCTGGGTTTTCTTCCCCTAGAGGGTTTCCCAGGATAAATCGGTGTCTATCTTTTGATTGTGTTTCTTTCAGTGATCCTCTATATGCTATTGTTGTGAAATTGAATTGAATACTAATGTTATCTATCTTAGCATATTGAATCTTAACGATATCACTAGATCTAATTGGGCCCTTGGACTAGTGACCTTTCAACTACCCTCACGAGACAAACAAAAAGGCAAGGTAAACCAAAAGAGGCACTCATTCATTCCAAGAGATTTGGAGAACTCGACTTGAGAAGAGAGGAGTTTTGGAGAGAGAGAAGTCTGGGACAATTCCCAAGGAACTCAATCAACACTTAGCAACACAAATTCCTAGGCATTCTGGGTAGCATAAAGAGGGCACGATTTTTTGTGGAGCCGGCACAAAACTTGAGGCACGTACAATGACATTAAACAAGCACGAAAATCAAGAAGGTTGCACACAATTTGAGGAAGGATTTGCTGCATGATTTTTGAGGTGAGGGAATCAACATTTATGAGCAGGTCGTATTGAAATATCTGGGCAATCTGTATAGTGAGCAGGATTTACAGTTGCATGCATTTCGAGGCTAAGTGGGTGTTGAAATTGAGGGCAAAATTTATCAGTTATGAGGCATGAATTTTATTACTCTCTCTTGCACAGTTTTCGAGGCAAATTATAACCTGGCAGTTACATGAAATTCACTGGGAGGCTGTACAGTACTTTCCAGGCAGTTTGGTTTGAATTTGTGAGTTGTACTATTGGAACGACTATAAGATAAGTTTGTCATTTTAATGCTGAGTTATACTGCTATACATTTCCTTCATGAAGAAAAATAAAATACTCACAGGTTTTCCCCCTTGGGTTTTTTCGTAGGGCATTGGCCCAAAAATTCTTGTGTTTGAAATTTTTTGCTTAGAAGGCTTTGTAAAAGTTTCTTATGTGTTTCAAGTCTTAATATGTTTACAAGAAAAAATCATTTGCAACAGTCATGAAATGAATGGGTTGGGCATTAAGCATTGGTGTTCAGTGAAATGAATGGGTTGGGCATTAAACATTGATGTTAAATGAAATGGGATTCAGAAACAATGAAATTTTTATGCTAGGGAGTATCTAAATAGAGGGAGATGGTCTATTGAGATACCCACCAACGTTAAAAGATTCGAGACACCTACAAACCAACATCTTGCACAACTTGGATGGTTTGCTAAGGCAATGGACTTCGATGAACGATAGGCTAAGTATGACTAGATGTCTCACCCCTATGTTGAGTTAGCAAAACTTCGAAGGTGGTGAAGAAGTGAAATAAGTCTAAAAGCTATCTTGAGACGAAATGGTTGACCCCCAAACTCCGCGAGAATGATTTATTGAGGGGTTGTTTGTTTGCATTGGATGATGCATTCAAGAAGGGCCTACACTCTCTCGACTAAGGCCCCATTAGACTCTAGCAAGCAAGGACCCCAAAACTTCGAGCCATAGAGAACAATGGGTTAGACCAAGGTGTCCATGATGGACAACTTGAACTATATGTCTTAAAATGTTGTCGGAAACACTGTCTCTCAAAAATAAGTAAGGATCCATAACACTTGGTGACCTTGGGTTGAAGAACATGTCTAAGGCTGAAGTGTGGCCTTGAGAATTGCACCCAAAATAAGTATTGGTGCTGGCGATCTCAATCTCCTCCCCTCTAGATAAGAAGTGGTGACCTATAAGAACCTTTTAGACCCATTGAAGATCGAAACTTTGGTTTTACCAAAGTTGACCACCAACGCTCAAAGGTCATAGAAAAGAGCTAATGCATCCAATTGTCTTTGGAGCCCCTCCAAGGATATGAGGCTAAGAGAACCACACCATCAACAAAGAGTAAGACAAATATCAAGACTTGGTGGAGGAATCCATCTCCATCTTGGATGTGATCCTACAGAAAGGATTCAGGCTCATCGATGGAGAATCCAAATAATATGGGGGATAGGCAACACCCTTGTTTGACTCCATTGGTATTCTTGATGAGATTTGACGTTTTGGGAGTAGTGCGTAGACGACCCAGGATCTGACTTGTATACGCGCATGATTGTTGTCAGCATTGTCTTGAAGAAGCCGTTGTTTGTAAGTCTTTGAAAAAGGGCCTCTCGAGTGGTAGAGTTGAATGATGGAATGTCTATAAAGCAATTGTAAACATTCAAAGATCGATGTTGTGCCTTCTTAATGATGGCTTGGAGATTAAGGATGTGATCAATAGTTTGATGTGCAGGTTGGAATCTAACTCGCCCATAGCTTTATTTTTTCTCCATTGAAGCTCTTGTTATCACATTAATATTGCAGCTTGGCTACCATGATGCAACATACAAATTGATTTCTTTATTGTTTTGAGCTATTCATTCAGATGGGGTTTTAGCATGGATCATTATAGCCTCGGCCATTTCAGAGCCTTGTTTAGCAGTGTTTCCTTGCCATGACTGAGACTTCCTTGTCCATTGAGAGGATTTTAGTGGTGACCTAGTTCATTTGAGCAGAGTAGCAAATATGGTACACAGTTACAAAAAGGCATATCAGATGGAGACAAGTATACGGTGAGATCAGGTATATGGCTCCTTGGTTGGTTAAATACCTAGGCTTGTTATGTTAGGATGATCATGGTGACCTATGCTTAAATTACGTATATACTAATGCTTAATCCTATTTTGTGAACGATAAAAGAGTCTAATGTTGAAGACTATTGTTTATGCCATGCTTTACACAAATGTTAAACCTTAGTGCTATGCTGGTTCCATGTATCATTTGTCCCCATCCTTCCAGTTGATCCGTAATTGTTTTTCTCCCATGACCTTGGTTATTTAAGACTTGTGAGATTGAAGATCTTTTCCCCATCTTGACCCCTGTGTATGATAGACTAAATGTTGTTCTGTCTCTGGCTATGAAGTATGTGGCTTGGCCAGTGTGGCTAATTTCACCGAGTAGTTTTCCTTTAGTCCTCAAAACAAGTGGTTCACCCAACAGTGTCTTTAGACACTAAAGCATTGGAACACGCATAAACGTTATATCTAAATGATGCAAAGTATGAATGTTATAAAATAGTCAGTTGCCAAAGGATGAGCACTCATTCCTTGTATAATGTTAGGCTCATTTTCCCTCCACATAGGAAACATGGTGAGGCAAACTCGTCAAGGCTATGGATGCCTGTTGGCAGCGGGGCTAGGCCTTAGTCATTTATTGGAGCCTAGAAGGCTTTCCAGGGCACCTGCCTTTGAAGGTTGACCAGTGTTCCAAATTAATGAAAAAGGAAACTTGCTAGAGTTTGAAGGAAACAAGCCCAAGTACTTTATCCATTTGTGAAACACCACCATTCCTTATTGCTATCTGTCATGCATATGTCATTTTGGTTGAGTGTATTTGTCATCATTTAGAAAGATCACTTTGTCAAAACCAACTAGAGGTCATCACCCTTTACTTAGCCTTGTTTTCCATCCTCACCCAACACTCGCAATTTGTTTAAGCTTTGTAAGTATGGCATACACAAGAGACTTCTAGAAGATTCAATGATTCTTCAGAGACACAGGTATATCTTACTGGTTGTTGCTATTATTATTATTATTGTCACCTTGATTAGGAATAGCATGATTAAAGTTGGGCTTTAATATACATCTTGGAGCAGTTCTTACCTTGGATGCATGCAGGATCATCTTAGTTCAACATCTCACCTACAATTTGGGTACTTTGACCTGGTCAACCCAGTTGACCAAGTCAAACACGGTTCCCAATGCAGTGGCTCAAAAAACAATAATGGTTATATTTACTCCAGAAATACCTAGGACAAATACTGTGGTTTCAGTTTTCAGAGTTTTGCCTCGAATTGCATGATTAGTGATTATTATCACTTTATTATTGGTTAGATTATATTATTATTGTAGTGATTTTGGTTCCCCTAGAGCACCACAGCGTTGCAGTGCGTATGAGTAGTCACTTGTACCATTCTTCTATGTCTCCAGATACTTCGGTGCAATCAGTTTGCCCCAATTCTCGTCTTGAAGGAAGATATGATGACTTTTATGATTTTTAGAGGTTGTACTATCAAAAAATGAACTAGGAAATCATTGGGAAAATTGATTTGGCTTGGGTAGTCAAGGAAATGTCAGGAAATTTATTGAAATAGTGTATTATGGCTCTCGAAACACTTCATCATTTTCAATCAGGATATGGTCCAAGATTATTTTTTTGCCTTAGCTAGTGAGGACGTCCCATAAGGGGCACCCCTCACTTTGGCTATATGATGTATTGCATTGTTATATCCTATGATTTGAGGTTGTAATGGGGCCTAGGGAGAATTAAGCTCCTAGTGACCCACTTTGATGTATTATCATATAATATGTGGATGTCCCACAAGGGGCACCCCTCACTTTGGCTATATGATGTATCGCATTGTTATATCTTATGATTTGAGGTTGTAATGGGGCCTAGGGAGAATTAAGCTCCTAGTGACCCACTTTGATGTATTATCATATAATATGTTATCTTATGTTTTGACTTAGACAAGGTGTCATTGGGCAAAAAGTGTGCCCCCCTTGATCTAGTCAAATTGTTCCATGTCAAGTTGATCTCCATCGTTGATGATGTTATAATCTCAACCATCAGATGTAAAAGTGAGTTAGGGTTTGCATCTCTCAAAATCTATATAAAGATGAGACCCCCCCATTGTAAATCATGAGCTTTGGTAAAGAGATTATTTTGGGATTCAACACTTGTGTCCCCATAGATAGATGAATGTGATGATGATTGAAATTGCTTATCTCTTGCATTGAGTTATTTCGACACCATTCTTGTATCTTTTGCTACCCTTTTTGATTTGCAGGTGAAGAAGGCGAATTGAAGGAGGTGCATTGGTGCGAGACTCGCCCTGTTGTCGTACTTCGGTTTGGTTTATCTGCGAGTGGTTACTTCTTTATGATTTTTCATTCCTGTGTCTTCCTTATTTGCGAATCCCGGTTTATTTGTCATTTCTAATTGATTTCCTTGGTGTGGTAGGTAGAAGGGGGCGCTAGGGTCATTGAGCAAAGCATATTTTCACCAAGATCTTGTCCGAATCTCTCACTTGATCTATGAGGAAGCATTCTTCGTTATCCAGGAAAGATATCTATGGGTTCTAGGTAAGTCTCTCGGATTATTTCTCTACGTTTCAATTTTCATGCATTGCACATCACCCACATCATTGAAAAAATCACTAGTAGTAAGTCGGAAAAATCACCGGAGCATTTTGCACTTGGAATCTGCAAAATTGGCGATCTGGGTTTTGTTGGCCCTCATAAAAACCCCCTCTTCCTCCTAGGCGTCATCATTGGAGTCCATTTGCCCATTCTAAAGTAGCACTGATCCCTGGGAGAAAGTGCCCATCTTGCCCTGTCAATCTTTTTCCTGACTGTTCTGTGTTTCTGGTTTTTGCTTGGATGCCTTCACTTTGTCAAATCTATCATTCGAGCAAGTGTGTTAGAAGCCTTAATTCTTTGATTTAACCTTACCTTGTATATTTGCATATTTCTATTTAAATCCCCTAGGGTTCCAGGTTTGATCAATTGAATAAACACACTGATCCTAGATCTGATATTTAATTCCATAAGTCACTGTTCCATTTAGCTTGAGTAACATTTTCAACACCCGTAACCAACTCTACTCAAGTATTCCTCAAATCGTGTCTTACTCCTTAAATTTAGAGTTTCAGCTCTCACCTTACAAATTCTATGCAAATAGTTTGATCTGGTGATTTGCTTTAGGTCTTTCCTTGTAGGATAGGTCTGGGTCTCCCCTTTTGTCACTTGGGCTTCAGTGGCATAAAGCGAAGGATATCTCAACCAACGTGACAACCATCCATCATCTGGGGGTTGGGGTATTCATATGTCATGACTTTGGTTGCCTGTCCCCTCTTCCATTCTGTATAAGATTTACTCTAAGGGGCAAGTACAAGATTCGTGATAACATTTTTTGGCGCCGTTGTCGGGAATGGTAGAGGCCTACCGTAGTTCGACATTTATCCTTAAGCTCTACTCTCGTTCTCTTTGCCAACAGTTTTGGCGTTGTTGTTGGGGAGGTAGAGGCTCACCTTGGTTCATCTAAGTTACCTTCGGTGTCTGTGAATGCATTTACCTGCTTATCATTCATATCACATCCGATTTAAATTGGTGATTACATTTCCTATTTGTTAAATCTTTACAATTATTGTATTTTGTTACTCACCTCTCTTACGACATTACTCTTTCAGTGAACACGACAATTTGTTCACCTGGTGACTCCACAACATGACTCCCTTGAGGGACCTACCCATAAGTATAACCTTCGAAGTCAAAATAATCCAAAAAGTTCTTTAACATATACCCAAAATCAAAACATGAACCTTAAAGATCAATCATCCAATTTCTTTTGGAGGGTGGTTAACTCACCAAGGCAAATTTTGGCTAACCCTCCAAAAAATTCTCAATCAAGTCCATTATTTATTCGATCTGATTCTCCAACCAATAGTTCAAACTCTTCCACTCCTCCAACCATTCCACCTAGAGTAATTTTTTAAATGGCTAACACAAATCCCCCAGTAGGACCTCGGCGCTTTGGAGATAGAGTTAGGCCATCTCCTTTTGATTTTTCACAGATTCAAGGTGCTCCTCATGACATGCCTGAGAAATACTTTGATAAACTTTCGAAGTTCATTAGTTCTTCTGTAATTCTTGTTGAAGAACATATTGAAGCAGTATGGAACTATATTGAGGCATGTGGAGCTAAAGAAGAAGATGTGTATATGAGAGCCCTTATGTCATCCCTTGAAGGAGTTGCTTGGGGATGGTTTGATAGGCTGCCTGCAGGGTCAATAGATGGTTTTGATACTTTCACTCAGAAACTCATTGAAGGGTAGGTTGGCCAAGCTAGATAATAGATTCCTTTTAAATCAACTCTTTGAGGTCAAGAAGAAGGAGAATGAGACAATCGATGGGTTTAATCTACGATTTGACGAACTTGTCTTTAATGTTCCCGAAGATCTAAGACCTACTGAGCAGGCTATCCTCATCCTTTATTTGAATGCCTTTGAAGGATGGTTCGGTCTAAATCTTAAAGAAAAGAGCCCAAATGACCTCAATACAACTCAAACTTGGGCCAAGAAAGCAGAAGCTAATATAGCCTCTATGGGAAAGAAGAATTTCTTTGATACGCATGCACCCTCTTCTTCCCATAGTGAATCAAAACCTAGGAAAGCTAAGGAACCTATATCTAAAGGAAAACCAACCTTGGAGGGAATGTTTGAAATGATGAAAAGTCTCACATTGTTCACCAAAGACATAGCACGAACTAGGGATATTGAACGTTATAGGAATTCCTATGGCCCTAGACCCTATTGGAACAATCAAAGAGGGCCAATAGATGATAATAATAGACAAGCCACTAGGAGGAATGAAGCAACAAAGAATAAGAATTTGAACTTATTTGAGGAACTTGAGGAAGATCCGGAAGTCTTTGACCTTGAAGATCATGGGAGAAATTTAGTTGAAGACTTCATCGATGATGACGATTTTGGTAGAATCTTACTTGAAGAAGATGATTGGGATGAAGAAGAAGACATGGTATGTAACATAACACAACCCACAGTCTAGGTTTACCAACGCAGAAACCAAGATCAAAATATTGCACCTTTTCTAGATCAACACTTCTCAAAAGAGGAAGAAGTAGAACTAGATCTTTGTGACTATGACTTAGGTATTGACATAAAGAAAGAATTACATAAGGTCATGCAAAGTGTATCCCTAAGTGAGTTAGTAAAGTTACCTACAGTCAAGGATTAGGTTCAACAATTTTTCGATGAGATTTTCGTAGCAAATGGTCCCAGGATTACTTATGATTCTTGCCACATTCATAGTACTAGAGGTAGGGAGGTAGAAGAAGACCCTCCTATTCATATACATACTGCTATTTATGAGAGAAAGAGTGGAGAAGATCCTCCTTTCTATCTCACATTGCACATTAACAGCCTCTTACTCCACAACTGCGTCCTAGTCTCGGGAGTTGCTATGAATGTTATGCTTTTGCGAATTATGAAGGAAATGGGGTTAGAAGTTACCCGTCCATATGGAAATGTTTGTGGAATTGATCCAAGGGGTGTCCAAGCATATGGCTTAATCAAGAACTGAAAGGCTGATTTATTTGCTTGGCCCAACTTAAATACCATGATGGATATAATGGTAATTGATCTTCCCCTTGTTTATGGCATGTTGCTATCTAGGAAGTGGGCTGCTGGATTAGGTGGATATCTAATGATGGATTTATCATATGCATGCATACCTTTAGGGAGGGAGCCTTTTATTGATGGGTATCTTGAAACTTATGAAGATGGTTTAAAAAATACTTATGGCGAAGGTAGCTTGAGTGTTGAAAGAATAAACTTGGTAAATGATGACGAGGATTACCCACCTGTTTTCTTTATGGGAGTAGGTAGTTATGAGTTTGAAGACAAAGATGATGTAAAGTTTAGACAAGAGCTTATCCATCAGGAACTGGTATGGGAAATCATGTGCAATAATTTTGAACATTTTTTTGATACCCTTGAATCTATCCCGTGAGGTGAACCTTTCACTGTAAGTGAGGGTGTGCCAAATCCCTTTATAAGAAGAACTTACCACCATATTTGAGAAATTAGGCAAGATCTGAGAGATAACTTAAGACGGGAAGTGACAGAGCATACCCATTGGAGTTGGGAAGAAGATGTTTTAATTGATGATGCTCCTGGTGAGGAATTTTCTTTGAACAATTTACTTATTTTTCAAGCAGATAATTCCTCACAAATAACGAAGAATGGGAATCAAACCATAGTTCCTCCTAATGATTCTCAAAATGAATTGATTACCCAAAATGAGCCATCAGACCAAGAAACAAGTCTTAGTAACTTCTGCTACCCATCTATTGCACATTTCCCGAATTTTTTGTTACCTCCAAAAAGACCTTTGGAAGAAAGTAATGATACATCTCACATTCCTAAAATACAATTGGCCTCCTTGGAAGACGAAGTAGAAAGAATTATGTCTGAAGCTTCTCGAAGAGGAAAGCTCCCAATACCTCATGGAGAAGGTTCCAACAAATAGCTTGATCATTCTGATACCATTTCTTCCCTTACCATTAATATTAAAAAAGTTTTTCATGATTTCTGGTCTGTGGGGGAAACAATTTAGCAACTAATAATAACACACCCAGAGGAGTTTAATAGTCTCGTGAATCAAGAAGAGAAGTAAGAGAGATTTTGATTGGAAGAATTTCCCTTCCAATAGATGGGGGTCCTCCACGTTTTAATGCTATACCGGAAAGAAGTAAGACGATGCCATTGCCCCGTACCCGAGGCAACATTGATGCCTTTATAACCCTACCCGTGATATTCAACTTGTGCCATCGTCTATTAGCCGACGTAGTTATACCTATGGTGTCATTGTTGAAAATTGTGCTTTTAATCATATTTCTAAATGATCAAGAAATCTTTGGTGGGGACCTTTAACAATAGAATGATTTGAAGGTAACATGTATTATTTGTCTATTGAAGATGGTTGTAAATTCGAAATTCCTGTAAATCAAATTTATAAGGGACTATGACTCGGGCTGCGGGCATGACTTAGCACATCATCTTTTCCCCATCTGCTAGATTAGGTAGGATTGAATAAGCTCCTTTGAGCAGTAGTTGAGTCTTTCTTTTTCTATGTATTGCACGTGTCTCGAGTCTTTTTGGGCTATTGAGTCTAGCTTTTTCATAGTGTATTTCTGTCTTGAAGTTGTTAAGAGTAGAATTTATTTTTCAACATTTCTTTTCTAGCATTGCATTTATCAATTATTGTTACGCTTATATTTTTTTCCCATACATGTTGCTCTGGTATTTCTTGTTTCCATGTGCGCAGAAACAGGGAACACCTGAAGAGGAAGCAAAATATTGAAGTGGTGGATTTTGTTGTTGAGATGGTGCTACAGACCAGAGATTTCCGAGGTTCTCAAGCACTCTCTTCATTAGAGCACTTGTCCCAGTTAGAGCCAAATGTTATCACATATATATTGTAGCTGGGCTACCATGATGCAACATACAGATTGATTTCTTTATTTTTTCGAGCTATTCATTCAGATGGGGTTTTAACATTGGCTCATTATAGCCTCAACCATTTCAGAGGCTTGTTTAGCAGTATTTCCTTGCCAGGACTAAGACTTCCTTTCCCATTGAGAGTATTTCAATGATGACCTAGTTCATTTGAGCAGAGTAGTAGATATGGTGCAAAGTTACAGAGAGGCATATCAGATGGAGACAAGTATATGGTGAGATCAAGTATATGGCTCCTTGGTTGGTTTTTGCTCTTTGATGTATGTTAAACACCTAGGCTTGTTATGTTAGGATGGTCATGGTGACCTATGCTTAAATTACATATATACTAATGCTTAAACTTGTGATGTGAACGATAAAAGAGTCTAATGTTGAAGACTATTGTTTATGCCATGCCTTACACAAATGTTAAGCCTTAGTGCTATGCTGGTTCCATGTATCATTTGTCTCGAGATCCTAACTTTGGCGATTGTGGCGGAGATTAACACCTGCGGGTTTTGGTCACCACACTTTCTCTACACTCCCACTCGACGCTGCTCAAGTTTCTCCCCACACTCATCGTTGCCTGGCCATTCGCCTGGCTCCTCATACTCCCACTCTCCCATTGCTGTTGATCACACGTCGCCCTTGCACAGACTTCCCTTCGCCCCTCGCACACACTTCCCTTTACGCTTCATGCGTACCTCAATGCTTCTCTCCCCATCTCCCCAAATCCCCCACACGTTTTCCACCTGCTCCCTTCTTCATCGCTTCCCATCCAAACATCTTCCACGTTGCCACTTCCTTTTCGCACAACACTTGTTGTTCATCTCATCTAACCCTCGACCTGCGTGCCATCTTCTTCTGCCCAATGCTCACTCCCACATCGTATCTCCTCTAACCTTTCACGCAACCCTCTCCAACTCATGCTAGCTTTCTCCCCTCATGCCCTTCACTCACATCTTTCCCCTCCACATCTCCTTCTCACTTCCTCTCCTATTTGTCTTATTTCCCTTTCACAACCCTCTACACACATCCCTTATCTCTTGCGTCTCACCACCTAGCTCTCCTCTACTGTTCCTAGCCCCCTTTCCTTACACTACTCTACTCATACGCTGCTCATCCATCATCCATCCTCGCTGCCAATAACTAGGGCTTCAAACCCTAAAAAAATTCCATCATTTTCCAAATACAATAAAAAATATAATAATAATATTATTATTTAATAATAATAATAATTATTATATTCATTTTAATATATATAAACTTAAAAAAAAACTATAAATTATAACATATATAGTTTATAAGAACAATAGTAAAAATAATATTATTAATTAATTAATTAATAATTATTATTTTAAAAAATTGAAGATTTTGTATAAGACCAATTGGTCTTCAATAAAGGCGTTTATTGTTTTTTTAAACGAAATAAACCAACGCAAGAAGTTAAAAAGGATTTTAAATTGGAGATTAAAGAAATAAAACTCACAAAGCTTGAAACAAAAATATCGGATATCGACGTAGCGACGCATGTTCTACATGAAGATATAAAAGACTTAGTTGAAGAACTGAAAATGTTGATAATACAACGGCTAGAAGAAGAACCTAAGAAGCATGCAGACAAAGAAAAACCAGAAACACATCAGTCTCTACCCCTCAAGTCAGTTGAAGGAGAAAGATGCCGCAACATCTGACTTTTCAAGCGAGGGAATGCAAGCTGCTATGGCACCAAAGATAGCAGAAGAGGTTACACCCCTAGAATTTCCAAATAAAGAGTTGGAAATCGATTTTGCACCCACGATAGAAGAAAATGGAATCAGGAAAGAAGCTGCTACGACTTTTGAGAGCTCAGGCCGAATAGAGATGGCGTCTGCATCAACACTCACGTCAGAAGAAGGGATTCCTATACCATAAAGGAACAAGCTATGTCAACTCCCAAGTTCTCAGGTCAAGGAGAGTTGGGGTCTCCATCGACACTCATGACGAAAGAAGGGACTACGACCAAAAAAGAAGAAGCCGTTGCCACTTCTGAGTGCTTAGGTCGAATAGAGTTGGCATCTACATCAGCGCTCACGTTAGAAGAAGGGATTCCTATCATAAAGGAACAAGCTATGTCGACTCCCAAGTTCTTAGGTCAAGGAGAGCTGGGGTTTGCATCGACACTCATGACAAAAGAAGGGACTATGACCAGAAAAGATGTCACGACTTCCGAGTTCTTAGGTCAAGAAGTGCTGGGATCTACACCCTTGACAGAAGAAGTAACTGTGACTCTCGAGTTATCAAGTCAAGAGGAACACGGGACTACTGCGACTCCTATGTATTCAAGTAGGGGTGAATATAAAATCGCTACTACCCCCAGGAAGGAAAGGAAGCCGGAAAAAGTTGTTGCGACTTTCGAGTGCCTAGGCCAAATAGAGCTGGCATCTGCATCAACACTCACGTTAGAAGAAGGGATTCCTATCATAAAAGAACAAGCTATGTTGACTCTAAAGTTCTCAAGTCAAGCAGAGCTGGGGTTTGCATCAACACTCATGACAAACGAATGGACTACGACCAGAAAAGAAGAAGATGTTACGACTTTTGAGTTCTCAAGTCAAGAAGTGCTGGGTTCTACACCCTCGACAAAAGAAGTATCTGTGACTCTCGAGTTACCAAGTCAAGAGGAACAAGGGACTACTGCGACTCCTACGTATTCAAGTAGGGATGGATATAAAATCACTGCTACCCCCAGGAAGGAAAGGAAGCTTGGCCGACTAATACCCCTCCTCACAAAATATCCATACCACCAGACACCAAGTGGGGTAAGAAAAGACATCCCAACTACAAACCTCAAAATGCAATACTTAATAAAAAGTATGCACATCTATCGGAAGTTCGTTGTGGCTTCTTACAAGGTAGGGAAGCAAGGCACATTAATACGCCAGTTGAAAAATCTATAAAATTATGTAGTGAAATTCCAGAACAAGGACTTGTTAAGAAAGACGATAACAAGGACAATGAAACAGAAGAAGTAGAAGACACGAATATGAAAGATCAAGATGATATTGACAATCACAATGTCAATATCAATTGTAAAGAAAATGACCTTGTCGTAGAAGTCAATGAAGTCAATAAAGTCAATGTTAACAACAATTATGAGAGAATTGAAGTTGTAGAACAATGCAATGATGAAAATAAAAGTGTTAAAGATGACCTTAATCATGATAACATAGAAGAACGAAACCCAGAGGATGGTGCGACAAATGATTTGATGAACATTCTATTAGTAGTCACAATTCAAGATGTTCTAGAATTTCAAAAGGTTCCCAGAGAACAAATAAAGACAAGCTTGTCAGACAAGGAAGTAAGTACATTATTAGTAGTTGCCACTATAGAGAAGAAAACCATATTAAAGCATGCATAAATATAAAAATCTACATCAAAATAGAAGGTCAAAAGAACACCATCGGATTAGAAGCTCAGAAGAATGCTCCATATAGTTGTTATTTGTTCATCTACATAATCATATGCATGAAAAGATTTGAATGGAAATGCGGCCAAATATTTCAAGAATTACCAAACCGTGGCAAGAATTCCAGTTGCAACACACTCAGAAGAAGATTCGTGGACGAATATTTTCAGAGCAAGATGACTTGTAAAATACCTAAATAGTATATTACTATTACTATTAATTTATTTAACAATTAGGTTAATTAGTATTAATGGTCAAAGGTCACCTCTTTTCAAGGTTCGACCATTCATATGTTAGCTTCCATATATAATGTAACCCTATCAATGTAATAATCATCAATTCAATAATAAATATATATATTTTATCATTTATGATAATTATGTAAAGATGAACCCTTACATTATATATACAATTCATTAATAACACATAATATACGTAATTCATTAATAAAGTATATACATTGTATATAATACACATTCTATAATAATATTTGAGTATCCTATATAATACTATATAATAATAATAAATGAGTATCCTAAAGTATACAAGAGTCATGACTCACACGCAACCTACAGGTATACGTAGTCATGACTGACATGAAACGTGCAGGTAGGTATCCACGTAGTCACGACTCGCACGCATAGTCACGCCCAGGTAGCCACCACACTCACACGCACACCACAGCCACGAGCCCACTTGAAGACGATGCAGATGGTCACTGCTTATAGCTGTGTTTTTAAACCCGTCCAGACCAAAACTGGAACCGATCGATTTGACTGGGAAACCTCCTCAGCGGCTCGGACCGGGCCTAAAACCGGACCAAAGACCGGTTCGGTAATGAATCGGTCGACTTGAGCCCTGAATCGGTCGGTTCATGACTGAACCGTTCTTACCCGGTCGGTCCCGTAACTCGCTGGCCGACCAACTGGGAAAAACATACACCTCCATGCTAACGCTATAAAACAAACCACCCTCCCTCCCATCTCTCTCATCAATTACAAGTTTACAACATGGTGATTGTTTGAGTTGTAAGTTTGTCTTTTGCAACCACTAGTAATTCTAACTATGTAACTAGTAACATAATAGTCGCATTAGGTCACTACCATTTAACTGTGACCTTTATTAAAACATTAGTATTTATGTAGTGGTCTTACCCAACACCCCCCACCATACAAAATATGCATTTCCAGGGTAGAATCCTTCTTAAAACAAGATTCCTTTTACAAAGAACAACATAACTAACAAAAAACAACAATAAAAAGATGGCTATAATATATTTTTTACAAAATATATGAAGACTACGAATGAGTATGCTTGCATCCATCAAGACATGCAGATAACCAACTGCAATTCCTGTTGATTTTGCTTTGTACTACGATACTATCTTCTATCATCTATGTAGTGCACTTGGTGCCTGTTGATTTTTATTTGTACTACAATACTATCTTCTATCATCTATGTAGTGCACTTGGTGCCATTTTGTGACCCATACATGCTTTAACTTTATTGCATATTATGTCTCTAATCATGTGGCTGGAATGAAATTATAGTTTGGAATGTTAAATATAATTTTTGTCATTAAAATTGTATTTTTTTTGTATTATTTAATAGCCCGGTTCATTGAAATCAAATTGCTATGGTTCATTACCGGTTTCGGTTTCGGTCCGAGTTGACCCTCAACCGGTTCGACTCCTGGTTCCGAGTTTTAAAACCTTGGAACTTCATAGGAGCAACATTGGATGGTCATTGCTTGAAGAAAACATGCGGGATGCCCAAATACACCCACAACAAATGACAAAATGAAAAAAATGGAGGCAAAATTGGGCTTGTAACAAATTCTGGGCACGTGAACCAAAAAATCGGGACTTCAACTCGTGAGTTGGTTTAAATCGCGAGTAAAAGTCTCGTTGACTGCGTAAAGGTTAGTCACCCTGAGTAAAAATCGACTAGGTTTGAATCAGATTGTTTATGACCTGATTCAGATTTAAATCGCAAAATTGCGTTTTAAATCTCGATTTTGGTAACACTGTTAAGTAGTAGGATCAAGGGTTGGTTATCAACAACCTTGTAATAATGGTTTTGATCTGCTTTACTTCTAGTGAAGCCCATCTTTGTTAGGTAGCTGTCAAAAAGAGCTTTCTTCAATCAACAGACATGAGACTCCTTCTCATGTATAGCAAAAGCCTCATGTTGCTACATATATACCTCTTCCTCAATTTTACTATTGCGGAAAGCAATCTTTACATCCATCTGATGTAAATTCCAATCCATGACAGCAGGAAGAGGACTAAAGGACCTGATAGTAGAGTATCTGACAATAGGAGCAAATGCCAAATCATAATCTAATCCTTCTTTCTGAGAGAAGCCTCGAGCTACAAATATGGCTTTTTTCTTCTCGATGTTGCCATCTACAACTTGCTGATCGTGAAGATCCACTTGGAAGTTGCTATTGACTTTCCTTTTATTGAGTTTTGGGGTAACTCAGGATGTCCTCCATGTGGATTGCCTAGCATGGAGGCACTTCTATCGGCATAGGCAAGAGGGTAGAGTGTGAGATGCACTCTGCCAGGTGTCATGGATCCAACTTCGAAGACATGCAGTGAGTTAAGTCACTTTTGCTAGTTACATGCAAAAGTGCATGCATGGATTTTTTAATGCATTGGTATGATTTCTGCACAAAAGTGAAATTAGGGTTTTGGAACCCTAATTAAGGTTTGGTGACCTAATTTCTCAGTGACTTATAAAACGACATTCAATGTGCAAAAATCATTCATCTTTTGAGAGTACCAGGAGATTAGAGTAGGTGAGAGCATCAATTGACAAAGGAGAGCGAACCATCTAAGACAACTGGGGGCAAATGCCTGTGAGCAGTGGGAGGACAGATCTTCAGAGACAAAGGGGTTCTTTCATCGTTACAGTGAGAGAGATTTCACTAAGGTTCTTCAGAGACTGAAGAGCAACAACAACAACATCAATGTGAGCAGCTGGAGTGCAGGCATGAGAAGCTACACGTCACACGTGTGGGAGTTGTTGCACACTTGTGGAAGGCTGAGAGGGCCTAGAGAGATGAGGATCTTCATCAGTCACCGAGGAGAGGCCATCAGAGTTCAGTCCAAGCTAGACTAAACTCAGAGTGAGAAATTAATTGTTTATATAAAAACTTATATTATAATTTTTTTTTCAAAACTCTGAATTTTGAAAAAGATTTCTCTTATTAGGTAGGAAATTATAAATTCATGAGAGGCCTAAAGTCCACAGAATTCCATTGATGGCAGAAAATCGCATTGACCATCCATATCAATGGTTGAGGATTTCTAAATTCTCACGGTTTGTTTTTGTCAGGGGTCATAAAGTTTGGAAATGTCATGAATGAGAATCACCCCAATCATCCAGATTGACGACTTAATGAAATTTGTTTCCGTTGCCAATTAGAAACTTTGGAAACGCTGCGATGGTTGAGAGTCATCCCGCCCATACAAATTGACGTGAAGATCACTCATGGGAAATAAGTCTGCCATAACTGAAGTTTGCTGTCAATTTCGCGAGGGTTTCTTTTGTGCGTCTAGCCGATTTCAGGCGAGTCCGACTGAGTCTTCGTTGAGTACATGTGAGTAGACGAGTCTGTGTCGAGTTGTCGAGTCTGCTGTCGAGTATGAAACCGTTACTTGTTTTGAGATTTGACTCAGGTAGACTCGCGAGTACCCGCGAGTCTTAGACGAGTCATGCTTCACTGGTAGGATCCAAGAACCAAACTACCACATCATCCATCCAACAACCAACAAGAAGACAATAACAAGTACAAGCAACCAAGACACAGCTTAAGGGCACTTAAGCAAGGCAATGGGTAACCAAGGCTTTTGCCATTGTTCCAAGGCCTCCAAGGGCTTCAAGCTTGGGCTTGTACAACCACAAAAGGACTCCTTTGACTTTGACAACTACACAAACAACTCACACAAACACTTGACTCTCAGGGGCTCCACAGGGGGCACCAAGACCAATACAACCACAACCTCTACCAGACACTATTGGCATCAATGACCAAGCACTGTTGGCATCAACTTAATCAACACCCCCCCCTTGCCCCTGCTCTTGAAGCTTGATTCCGAAGGAACCGCTAGGAAAGTGTGCTTCCTAAACGTTCATGTATGGGCGCGTTTTCAAGAAGCTCGCTTCCAGGCAAAAGAAATGCTCCCAATTTTTTTTCCAATTTTTCTTTAAAAAAAACCAAAAAATTAAGTGATGGGTGGGGGGTAACTAACCCTAGGTCCATACTAATGTTATAATATATATAAAGGAGGCAAAGCCTACTCTAATAACAAAGACCCTAACTTTAGTAATCATCAGTAGCATTAAATGGTACTATTAAATTTTTAAAGTAAAAGTTGGCACTCTCCTTATCTTTCATTTTCTATCCTTTTACTTAAATTTTTAACATTACCATTAATTGTTTCAAGATGTTTGAGAGTGGTTCCAACCTCATCGGACTTCAAATGCAAAAAGTAGAATTTTTGATCCTATTCAAAATTCAATAGGCTTAACATTTTTTAGGATTTTAGGATTGCAATGTTTCCATTGGATTCTATCATGTATGAGGGTATGGGATTGCCATTTAATCAAACACATCAGCCCCTCTATGTATCTTGATGTTGGTGGTGCTGATTGTTCAGATTGATGTTGGTGGCCTCAAAACTAGTTTTTGAAGAATCCCTAGTTTATAGCCTATTTATTGATGTACTTTAGTTCAGATATGGATTGCACTCAGAGCTATTTTGGTTGTATGCACTCTTACTTGCTATATGCATGAGAAACTTTGCATATTTGTGTATAATGGTTTGAATTTTAATGGATACACATGGTTTTGTTGACATATGCATCAAAATATATAAAAATATATATTATATAAAAAACGCTCTCGAAAACGCTCCTACCCCGGAAGCTTTTGAAAATTTTGCTTTTTTGTTTCGCACCTGCTTCTTGCTTTTTGCTTTCGCTCCCTGCTCCTAGCAACGTAGTCCTAGGTAGACATTCCCTTTGAATACAGAGACCTCAATTAATCATGTTATATTTCTCATCGAGCAACTCGTCCAGTTTTGGTACATGTCACCACTTGACTTGAGTTGGAATCCATCAAATCCAACTTCTTCTATTGCATGCGTGAGCTTCCACAATGGATCTACATGAAAGTAGTTATACTGAACTAATTAACCAGTTATACTCATTGTCAATTGGGTAACTGTAATGTTCCCAAAAGTGACATGCGTGCAAACCTTAAAAGTGACATGCATGCAAACCCTAAAAATGACATGCATGCAATCCCTAAAAGTGATATGCATGACATCTAAGCATTATTTAATGATGCATGCACCCAATTAAGTCTCCATGCGCATGCATGCAAGTCAACTGCAAATTAGAAGTTAAAGCGACCTAATTAGGTCAAGGGTTTTCGTAGTTGAAAGTTATAAAAGAAAGATAAAGTGAATGGAGACTTTACTTTTGATGATTATTGATTTTGGAGCTCTTGAGTAGCAGCAAAGTGTGCGGCCATAGCAGTTGGGGTTGGAGACGGCGTCTTCAACTAACGGGATTTCGACAGTGAGATATCTGCCCTAGTCTTCTTCAGGATAAACCCCCCCTGGTTTGTCATTGTGTCTATTGCATTCATCATTATCCATTATTCCAGTATGAGTCTGAAGGTTAATGCAGATTCATTCGTACAGCTGGGGGCATTTAGTTGGGAAACCCTAATCATTCACCAGGACTCTGGATCACTATATTTCTTTTGCATGCGGCCTGCATCATCACTGATAGGATCACTCTACTGCATTGGGTGATTATCAGCCATCAGATTGTCCATCCGGGGCAGCTAGCAGCAGTTTATAGGGTTATGGGGGCGTGAGCAGCAGATTGGTAGATCAATTCGCTAGGGCATATGGAGGGGTCAAAACTCTTGGATGCTCCGGCCATCCTCTCCGGCACGGGCACACCTTCCTTTCGACTTATTTCCAGCTGACATTGACCATCCCTTCAGCAAAAGTGTCACACTTGTTTGATTCAGCCAACCAGGGTATTGCAGCAGAAAATCGGGTTATTTCTTCATCAGCTCAGCTCATCTTGCATGCGTATTCTCTCTAGAGCATATTCAGCCAACTTATCAGTGGTAAGTGTTCATTCTATCCTGCATACCCTAACCCTAATTTCAGCTATAAAATAGGGAAATTTTGCGTGGGAGTTTGCATGCTCGGCTATTTCAGTAAATTTGCATAGAAATAGAAAATATTAGTATTTGGGATATTACAGTAACAAAACAATCATTTTCAATAAAGAAACTCAAGGTATTATATACTTATCTTTATTGTTGACTTCAACTGAACTAGGAGCCTCATGCTCCTCATTGCTCATCTCCCTCTTGATCCCTGCCTCCTTGCAGCGATCTTTGAAGTCCTTGGAGGTATTTTTTTTTGAAGTCCCTGATCTTCTTCCTTGTCAAGTTCCCCACCTATGCCCTAGGCCTTTGGAACTTGCTGAAGACCTCATCCTTGGTCTCCTTGAAGAAGATTCACTTCTTCTGATATTGGTCCTTCACATATATCTGATTGCACTAGATTCAAGATTCCCTTGGTCCTATGAAACTGAACACGTCCAAAAGGGCTTGCGTGTCCCGTGTTCGCATGTCGGACACAGACACGCTGACAGAGCGTGGCCGACATGTCTTTGCAGCATGTCCCATGTTCGGACACGCGTGTCCGAGGAATGTCAGTGCGTGTCCCCAAAACAGGACACGTTTTCCACTAAGAAAACGCCCAGAATTGCTTTAACTCAAAATTTTCACTTTCTTTTTATCATTTGCATGTGTGGAGAGGGCTCTAAAGTGTGTTTATTGAGCAGGTGAAGAAGATTTGAAGGATTTAAATGTGATATTACTAATGTTAAATGTGCATTGATTTTGATTTCTATTGAATATTTGTAAAAATTTGGATCTATATGTCTATATTTTTAATATATATAATTTTAAATATATATATATATATATATATATATATAACGTGTCCTACGTGTCCTGGTTCTAGGGGTCACCGTGTTCATGTCGGACACTCGAATCCCCGTGTCCTTCGTGTCCCATGTCCTTGTGTCAGGTGGCTTAGGCTTGGTCCTATCATCATTGCTCAGAAAATCCCTTGACACTCTTGCTCAAGAGTACTACCTCATCATTATGCTCTACCTGATACTGTTGTGTACCAATGCCTGAACTAGATGTTCTGCCGTATGGTCCTTCCTCTCGAACACCAATCACTCCTAAGTCTTTGTTCGAATCTACGAGCTTGACCATCTCAAATGAGTTCCTTCAGGATGTATGTCAAGTCTATCAGACAACAATATCGCAGATCTGAATACACTGTTATGAACAAGGTTAAATGAACATCATTTAAACATTTTCAAAACATTTAGATCTGGTCTACAAGAGCAGTTTCAAAAGATAATTTAAAAGAAAATTCAAATACAAATACTTATCTTTTTCCCTTGAGTAGAGACTCCCTGGATTCCAGCTGAACCAATGCTGATCCAACATTTATCACTGCAGACTTGGCATCATCACCAAGTTCCAATTGCAATGATGAGTCCATTTTTCCCATGTGCCTAGAAGCACTCATGTCTACCGAGCATGTATCACTGCCACTAGTGATAGTACCTGGAGACAAAGAAAATATTCCAACTACAATCTTATGCCCCTTCCTTGTCTCCCTCGGTGGTAGATCCTCATCAACATCAACTTGTTGATACATGCTGCTTTTCTATCATGTCGCTTGCAAAGTATAATGACCAAGATCATGACACTTGAAACACTGATCCACTGCAAACTGTCATAAATTCATTATTTGTTTTAGCATACTGATCCTCAGGAAATAACATGTCAACTTCAGAATGACATGTCAACGTCGTCATTAGAAAAATAGGTCAAGACTGAACTAAAATCTGACTTAGGTCTGCCTTAGAAAAGTTAAAACGCTGCATTTTTTTCGTTAGATCCGAATAGTAGTCCAAAACAACCATTTGGATTAACCCTAACCCAAGAAATTTTCAGCCCTTCAAGAAATCTGCAAAACCGATTTATGAAAATTTTGACTGCTGTGTTGGCTGTCCATACGCATCCATATGGACCATACAAAAACCCCAAAAATAAAAAACGCTGAAAATCTTCCGAAACGCAAAGATGTGCGTAAAAAAAAATTGGCTGTATGGATTTACATACCGTACGGATACCTGCGATCTGTAATCTGACAGGTTTGCTTCTCAGAAATCAGAAATTTGGTTGTTTTGCCCTAGTTTCTGGCAATGGCATCTATTCCGCATTGCTTCTGATACCAGGTTAGATTTTAAGATAACAATATTATTTTTATCTCTTTCAACTTTAATTGCAGTATATACAAGGATCACTGAAAGAATAACCATGCACATAAACACAAGAACGCAAAGAATTTTACCTTGGGAAACCAGAAGGGAGAAAACCCAACACCCTTCTTACTTAGAGATATTATTTCTAGATACAACAGTACATCCATATACAACCATCACATGTACAAGCTCTAGACAAACCCTAGAGCCAAAGAAGAAAATTCTCCAACAATAGCTTACCCAGAGATAGTCTTCGACAACCCAAGAAAGTCATTTTCCAGCTTGAGAGAACTTCTTCACTTGTCCTCCTAGAGAAGTGCACACCACTTGAGAGAGAGATGAACTTGTTTGATGTATTAATGAAGTGTGAAAGCTCTTTATTTATAATCTTCTTTTCACAAGAAGTTTCCACAATTAGGTCGGCTTGACTTTTATTTATTTATCTTTTATTTTATCTTTTAAGCCAACTTGTTTTTTTATCTTTTAGGGTTATTTTACCCATTTCATTGGGGTAATTATGCTCTTAATTTCTTTTCACTTTCAGGACATCTTAAGAATATATTCCAATGCTACATAAGCATCAACTTTCCCTCTTTGTGAGGAATGTATTATTCTTGCACGATCTTCAACACTGTTTGTCTTCTGGAGGTTCTTCTGTTGGGCCAACTTAGCTAGTGAGGATGCCTCATGTAGCTACAAACATCAACAATAATAAACATTAAATACGAAGTACTATGATACTATCTATTAAGCTTTCCTCTTGCCATGAGAAACTTCCAATTTCTTTTCTTTTGGTCTAGGTATAGGAATAGGAGTAGCTGGAAGTGTCCATGGATCATGAGAAGAAGATGCATGGCCCAGCAGATTGTTGGACGTTGTGGAGATAAAGGCAAAACTCCTACATCTAGAAAAACAAATCACCGGCTGATCTGTATCTGCAAAACAAATCATATTATAAATAGCCTTGTTGAACTGCAAAACATACCTGTGCCCAAAACTGATCATCAAGAACCGTATCTCATTAAAATAATATTATACGTCCACATATGTGCAATAAGGGAGGGATTAAGACAAGGACATAGTGCATGGCATACTTGCGTATACATCAAGATCTCCTAGGACCTTCCAACCATGAGGCCCCCCCAGCCATATAAAAACACTTAAATCATCATGTTCAAGTAATGTGAACGAGGAAAATGTGCCAAGCACACCACCCCTAACACCATATACCACCATTTGCTGGGGAGTTTGTTTCCTAAACCATCCACCAAGCAGCAAATATACATGTCTATGCACATGAACAACAACACCATAACAAAGTAGTAATATCATCTAGACATGATGAGCAATAAATCAAGCTCAACATCATGATGCCAATATAAGTAGCAATCATCACCATCAACTACCATGCTAGCATCTGATCCATTAACCATAAATATCCAACCATGAAGAGAGAACCCTGCCATGATAATCTGTCACTAAGGAGAAATGAATCTCCTCCACTTGAAAGTGCTCAAGCAAACCAATGTGAGTACCATCCTCATGAAGTTGTCAACCTGCAAATCTCTGAATTGTGCAATAAAAATCGTTCATGCAATCCTCATGCAATGTGAGGGGTAACACTATCAATGCATGAGCTGTTCACACAAGTTCATCCCTTGAGGATGGTCATTATTTTGCTTAAAACAAGATACATGGGTTTCCTGTTAACAAGATTCTACACTAATGAAAATAATTGTATGGATAAGTATTACAAAAGGATTTGCAACTACAAAAAACAATTCATATTGTTCTAGCTGGACTTTTGGTAATAAAATACAGGTCAACAAGTCAGAGGTATAACAAATGATTGGATTTGTTTTGGCTCAAGTTTACTTATTACGGCCTTTGCATTTTTCCATTCAGCATAGCAAAGCGGTTGGAGTCTGCCAACACAATGTTTTCTTTTATATGGTGGATAGTTGGATTTTACTGGATATCTGCTGGTGGTCAGGTTTTAACAAAGGATGCTCCTCAGCTTTACTGGTAAGTACTTTCTTTGTTCATACTATCTTTTTAACAAGCTGATCAGTTCCTTAACTGTTTAATACAGTGCCGTTTCAGCAAATAACAATTTGCTTGACATTCGAGTATTGCAGGCTTTGCGTTGTGTTTCTGGCATTTGATGTATTTTTCGTAGTTTTCTGTGTCGCACTAGCCTGTGTAATTGGCATAGCTGTGTGTTGTTGCCTGCCATGCATTATTGCCATTTTGTATGCTGTGGCAGATCAGGTACGTCCTTTGAAAGCCCTAGTATTCCTGCTGTTAGATGAATTATATGGTATTTTCAATTTTTGGCCTATATATTGTTACTGAGTTAGAATTAATGTAAATTTTGTATGCCTGATTAACAGATAGTTGTAGAACATCCTGAATTGTTGAAATTTCACTGGGAGTGATATGATTGCCTTTGTGAATTTTAAAGTTCCATTTCATCCACAGAAACTTGGTAGATTTTGACTTGCTGGAGGTAGTGGAGCGAATGACATAATATACTATGTAGTTTTTTTTAATTGTTAAAATGCTTCAATAAGTGTACTTGTTATTTTCAGATCTTGGATGAAGTAGTCTAGAAGTTCTCACCAAATTGTCTAGGAATATTTAGAAGCTAGAATGACACATAGCATACTGAAAAATATATTCTCAGTTCTGCATGTTTGAAATTGGACGTTAAGGCCATTAATGCATGGATGAGGTATTCAGTAATTTCCAGGTTCAGATTTTTGTGGACTTAGAAGTTCAAAGAGGAGGCATTTCAGCAAGAGTTGAACATGAGGATTCTTGAGTTTTTGTAGTTAACGTGCTTGATTATTAAGGACACCCTCTAATACTATGCGAAATCCTTTATGATCACGTCCTTTGTGCTCAGAAGAGTTTCCTCAAATTTAAATGGACCTTGCACAGCAGACTTTTTAGATAACTAACTAGGTAGTCGATAAGATGCTGCAATATCTCAGGCATACATATACTTCCTTGCTATTGGGAGGTTAGTGTTGATTGAATTGTCATTCATGCCAACATGGGACTTGCAGTGGCCGTACAGGTAGTCATTGATGCCACCAAGTCCCTCTTGCAGTGTACAGTGCAGTGGTGTTGATTGCTAAACTCCTCTATCATGACCTTAATCAAAATGTACCCTTTAGTCAAGCAAAATCACTTAATAAGCATGATTTTTTTTCTTATTCCAACTTTGTTTAGGAAGTTTCATCAAAATTGTAGGGTGTTGAGTAATGTCCTTTGAGGATCAACTTCGAGATTCAAGGTAGAGGCAAGGGGTAAAAGCCTAGAGGAGGCGGGCACATGGTGCTATTGATGAATAGGATCTGAATATAGGATTAATAGTTCACTCTTGCATAATTGTATGGTGGACTTGAAATCCTCAAATAATGTGATGCCCTCTGGAATCACGAAGAAATAGGGTCCTTTGGTCACACTTCCCCGTTACAACATCTATGCCATGGATTTACATAATGTTGAAGTGTGTTGAATCATTGAAGAATTAGATTGTATTTATAGGGAGCAGCTTTAACTATATTTATACAGGATGAATTGTTATTGCCGAGATTTATAATATTATTATATTTTTTTTATAATTTTTATGACCTCGACGTCCCCTTTCCCCCCTGAATTTCCCTAAAATTTGGGGGTGGTCTCCACACGCCCCCAATGTGCGTTTCCTCGCTCCAACGCTCTTGCCTCCCGGAAACTTTGGGGGAGCATTGGTTTTTACAGATTATAAGAACTAGAGATTCTGGAGTTCTCGTATCCTGTCCTTGCTTGAAGACCAGATCGAGCACACATTCCACAATTGGAGCCAGAATGTTGACCACGTAACCAACTAGGTGGCCAATCATGTACCATGTGCATTGAATATGAGAAAGAAGTACCTAATGAAGTTTTTTTTCAAGTGAGGCAACTCTTCTTCTTATCTTTTCTCCATGAAGTTTCCGCACCCCTGCGGGGGTATTGTATTGATATGTCAAGGGGTTATTGTAATGATATGACAGCATAAAGGTCTAATTTTTGTATAACTTGGTTACCTAGCACTTTATCATTAAGGAAGTCCTTTCATCAAGTGTTTTTTCGCTTAGATTATTAAAATTCCTTTTTAGTGATTTTAATTATCTGAGATTTTACTAAAAACTACCTCCAAAGTGGTGAATGACATTCTAATGATCGAGTCCATGGAGCGACTAAGGCCTACAAATGTTCTATGTAACCATGCTAGACACTATCCAAAGTCTTGCGGAATTTCATTAGGTTTTACCTAGGATTTTTTAATTTTTGTGATTAAAGTGTCTCTCAACATAAAAATGTTGTATTAAAAAGAGGCTGAAATAACATATAATGCCCACGGATTGGGGTATGGGTACTCAAAATCAATGGCATGAGTTCCCCTAGACCCTTGGGCAAAGTTTGAAGTCATTCAGACAAGTCTTGCTAAGGTTTTGGTCACATTTTCCAAAGTCAGTCAAGGAAATCAGAAAAATTGCCAATTAATTAGCAAGCCAAATTTTGGAAAAGTGTCTAAAGTCACTTAGAAGGGAAAAATTAAGTTTCTAGCTGTTATATTATGTTCCTAAGGTGACTTTAGAAGAAAAAATGGCTCCCCATGCAAGTGTTTCACAAGAATGAAGATGTCCCCAAAGGGGGGTCGCCCCCCCCTCTTCATGGAAATTGAGATAATGAAAATAAGCCAAAGGGGTCCCACTTTGGTGGTCCCCCCCTTTGGGCCTAGAGTGAAGATTAAAAATATTAGAGGGGGGTTTCTCTCCCATTTCTATTTGATTTCTCACGTTAGGAGGTGCCCCCAAGAAAAGTGGTTCCCATTTTTGAGCTCCCACACTTTCATTCCAAGTTCCTACTAGAGTTATCGGAACCGGCAAAACCGGCTGGTCTTGACAGGGTTGGCCGGTCCGGTTAGCAAAAAAAATCATAAAACCGGATTTTTTTCCAAACCAGGTACGGAACCGACCGGTTTGGACTGGGGACTCACGAAACTCATTTTTTTTAAAAGAAATCAGAAAATAGAACTTTGCTGATGTACTTTGGAGCCTCTTTGTTAGTGTGCTTTGGTTCAAAACCTCAGAGATGTATTGCACTAGGTGCTATTTTGGATATTTGCACCCATATTTGCTATATATATGAGAAAATTTGCATATTTCTGTATTAATGGTTTGGATTCATATGTATGCACATGAATATATATGTTTTTTTACAAAATATAAATATTTGATGTATTTTTTAGTCAGCCTGTTTTTTACCCATTTTTTTGCCGGTTTCGGTCCGGTTCACATTTTAGGCTTCGCCGGTTCGATGACCGGTCCGGTTCTGATAACATTGGTTCCTACCACAAAGATTCCCTTTCATCTTTCCTCTTGCCAATACCTTCAATTACAAGTTTGGCTCTATGAATAATTTCAGGAGTGGAGTTTTTGCAAATATCCCCCTCATGCCTTGTAAGTCCCGCGAGGTGGTATTTGAGCCTACTTATCCCCCTCGTCATCTCCTTCCCACATAAATTGCATCTAAGCTTTTGCTGATTATGTGGATCAATAGGCTCTGCATACTCCCAGAATGGATCCAAAATCTTTGGCATGTTTGTAACTTTGTAATAAACTTTGAATCTGCAAAATAAAAATCTTTTTTTAGCATATTTTTATTGCAAAAAATAGCAAATCAGACAAACAGGGAAAAATAAAAATTAATTTACATTTTGACTATGCTAAGTTGTTAATTGTGTTTCCAACTATCGTGTTAAGTTGTTAATTGTGTTATGTACTATTGTAAATCTTAGCAATCAATTTGTTTTGACTTTTCTATAAAATTTAAATCAACTTTCAATGTTTCAAATTGCTAATGTCCAGACTCCAATATGATATTGTTGAATTTGTTTTTATTTTTAATTATAATATAAAACTATTTAATTATTATTTGACAAAATTAAAATACATTTTTTATATGATTTTATTAATTTTTATTAAATTAAAAAATTAAATAAAAATAAAAATAACATATGTAGTTTTGCTGGCACAATTTACCTCCTTCATGTGTCTGGGTGATAGGGTGTTATTAGTATGGATGGCATAGCATATTCATCATCCAAAATAGTTGTTTTTTGTTTGTTTTTTAAGATGATTTTTTTGTATATTTGGCAAAGAATTAATTATTAAAAATTTAAATATCAGATACAATTATAAATTATAATGAATCCAAAATGGGAGGGCTGCAGTGTGCACGGTGTACATACCTTGTAGGCTTGTTCCTTCAAACTTGGACGACTTCGGACTTGAGTTCTTGGAGTTCTCTTCCACAACAGCGTGGCCTTCATAGTTCAAACTTCGCACTGTAGGTTGTAGTATTGTACACTACCTGTCCCACTCCCCTCCACAGATAACCTTCTCCTCCAAGCAACGCCCCTTCTCCTCCAACTAACGTCCCTATCCTCTGAATTCCTACAAACCGGTGGCAAGTATACCCTAGCTCTTAGCTCGAAGTTCGAATGATGAGAAAATTGAAAAACAAAAAACAAAAAAAGCGTGTTTTTTGAGTTTTAATGACAATGCTGGTGGACAGGTGATGTTTCATTATCGACTCATGATTTTTTGCTGCACATCGCGAAAATATCGCGATATTTTCGACTTAAAAAGATCGCCAAAACATCGCCACGATGTTTGTCGATATTATCGGTTGGAAGAAAACATCGCGATATCTCGCGATGTTGCCGAGATATCGATGATATTTGTAACACTGGTGTGCAACCTCTAGCTGCTAAGTATCCAAGTTTAAACTACTGCTAAGTTGGTTTTTTTTATTTGGGACTTTTGTCAAACACTTGTACCCCCTTGTTACACACACACACACACACATATATATAACATTAACATTAATATTGATATTAATAATTATAAATAATCTCTCTCTCTCTCTCTCTATATATATATATAATAACATTAATATTAATATTGATATTCATTATTATAATTAATTAATTAAAATCAAAGGACGTGTCTCTATATCTAATAGACACGATGGACTTATATTTAAGTTTACACTTTGTAATCATTTATTATCATCTCTCATCATTTTATATTCAATATATATTTTCCTATATGGATTTTTTTTGGTTGTCTTATTTGCAATGATTATTTGTTTAAAAAACAAACTTTGTTCGTTTCAGTGGTATCAGAGCCTGCCCCTTCCTCGGGCTTCTGTTGATTTGGCTTCTGGCCATCATATCAGGGTTTCTCTGGCAATAGATCTTTTTGACCACGTTGAGGCTTTTAGCCACCAAAAGAAAAAAAAATTTAGAGTTTCTCTGAAATCTGGTCGTTGACCACATCAGGATTTTGGCTGTTTAAAATCAAAATTTCCGTTGTCGAAGAAGAAGAGGAGTCTGCTGCCAAATTGAGGATATCCTGAATAGCAAAACGAAATAAGAAGAGTTACTGCACGCACCAATACACCCCCACGTCTTCCTCAACATCTCCATGCCACTGCACCTACCCTGCTTGGACTTCCCTATTGCCATCGTTCCACGTAGCCATTGTTGATTTTCTGAGCATCATCGAGAGCTCTTCTCTTCGGAGAATGGGACCACCTGCTCCGGGACCACGGTGAAGACTCAACCCAGTGTTGAGTGACCATTCTGTTGAATAGTAGATATCTGGTCTAGGACCATGATATAAACCTAGATCTTCCCTGGGTAGACTCAACCTTGTGTTGAGTAGACATCTGGTTCGAGACCACGATGTAGATCAGTCTGGGACTGGTAGACTCAGCTTAGTTTTAAGTAGCCATTCTTTGGGAGAATGGAGACACTGTAAGCCCTAGACTGGGTCTGGGCATGTGTGTGGCACTTTGACCCTTGATCTATGGGCTTGGTGTGCTTCTCCAAGTATTAGCTACCATTGGTTAAGTTACCCTAGTACTAGATCTAGCTGTCACACAGTGTGTGAGATAAAAGCATTAATAACTCTCTTGGTTTATGTTGATGTACTTTTGAAATAAAAAAAAGTACCACAGGTAATGACCACAAGGGCACTTGGTAAAAGGCCAAAGTCAAAAGTTAAAAGAAATAAAGACCTTTTGTACCAGAGGTGGAAGACAAAATTAAATAAGGACTTCTTATAAAAGTCAAAGGAAAAAAATAAAAGTACCTTTTTGGTAAAAGTGAAAGTGAAATTAGGAAAATAATAAATTTTTTATTATTTTTATCTTTCCTAATCTTGTCCACCTAAAAGGACCATAGGTGGAAAACAAAATTAAATAAGGACTTCTTATAAAAGTCAAAGGAAAAAAATAAAGTACCTTTTTGGTAAAAGTGAAAGTGAAATTAGGAAAAAAATAAAAATATTATTATTTTTATTTTTCCTAATCTTGTCCACTTACAGGTGAACAAAGGTTGTAAATGAAGATGAAGCCTTCTCATTTGTCACACTCTTTTGCTCTCACAAGTGAAGAAGACTATCTTATGAAACCCTCAGCTAGGGTTTTATCAGCAAAGTCGCTCTTCAGCATTTTTGCACAGCCATCTTCAAGATTCCATTTTTTGGGCAGTTTTCAGCAGTCTGATATTTTTGGGCAGTGTTCAGCTATTTGATATTTTCAGGCAGTTTTCAGCAGTTTGATATTTTTGGGCAGTTTTCAGATAGTTTGATATTTTTGGGTAGTTTTCACTTTTCAGGAGTCTAATATTTTTGGGCAGTTTTCAGCAGTCTGATATTTTTGGGCAGTTTTCAGCTATCTGATATTTTCAGGCAGTTTTCAGTAGTTTGATATTTTTGGGTAGTTTTCAGCAGTCTGATATTTTTGGGCAGTTTTCAGATAGTTTGATATTTTCGGGTAGTTTTCACTTTTCAGGAGTCTAATATTTTTGGGCAGTTTTTAGACAGTCTGATATTTTCCTACAGTTTTCAACCGTCTGATATTTTTGAGCAATTTTCAGCAGTCTAATATTTTCGCGCAGTTTTCAGCAATCTGATATTTTCAGGCAGTTTTCAGCAGTTTGATATTTTTGGGCAAGAGAGAGAAAATCTTAGTTTTTCTGAGAAAGCCCTAAATTGGTAATTTTTTGTAATTCTGGAAATTGTGGGTAAAATTATTACTTTGATTTTTACTAATGAATTTTACAGTTACTGTGGTCAAAATCTAGATCTGGATTTGAGGAACTTTTTGAAGAATTTCTTAAGCCATCTCATGTACGAGATGAGCTATTAATGCTTTTGGGGTTTTTGTCCTTTGAAGGTTTCTCGAGTGAAAAATAGTGTCCATGTGTGCTGATGTGATGAATGTGTTTTTACTGCACTGCTGATCTATTTATGTTTATTTGCAAATTCTTAAAGTTTATGCTAATGCTGAAAATTCAACATGGTATCAGAGCTTAACATGTGAAAACACAGTAAAGGGATACTGTTGTTGTTTCTCACTAGATCTTCGAATAAGATTTGCAGATCTAACATTTGGATAAGTGACAGAGATGGCTACCGTTGGTTTCAAACCGGAAGAGAAGCTCTCTGGTTCGGCAAACTTCAGTTCCTGGAAGGTCAGGTTGACAACCATTCTTGATGAGAATGACTTGGATGACATTGTTCTTAATGTCACAGAAGAGCCAACTACAAATGCTGGTAGGCTTGTCTACAAGAGGAAGCAAGGTAAGGCTAGAAGAGTTATTTATGATTCTATCAAAGAAGAATTGATGCCTAACATCACATCCTTGAAGATTGCTAAAGAATGCTATGATACATTGGTAAACCTCTATGAAAAGAAGGCTCCCAGTCAAAAGAGAGTCTTGAAGAAGAGGCTATGAACTTTGAAGCTGAACAAAGATGAAAGTGTTGGTTCCATCTTCTCCAAGATCAAACAGGTAAGAGATCAACTCGTTGCTATTGGTGTTACTGTTGATGATGATGATCTTGTACAAACAGTGGTTGATGGTCTCCCAAGCTCTTGGGAAACCTTCATGGCATCCGTCTGTGGACGAGAAAATCAGCCAACCTTTGAAAGGCTTTGGCATGATTGCATACAAGAAGAAGCAAGGAACAATGACAAGGTAATCAAGTAGGATAACCTTGCACTTGCAACAAAGACCAAGAAGTTCAAGAAGTCTTCCCATCAACAAAAGAAAGGGAAGAAACCCCTGGGTAAGTTTTCTGACATGTCTAAGATTGAATGTTCTACTTGTCACAAGTTTGGGCATTATGCTAGAGACTGTAGGCAGAACAAGAAGAAACCCAAGAGAAGGTTTCAGGCATTTGCTGCAGAAGTAGAGGAAGAAGAAGATGAAGAACCAAAGAAGAAGAAGAAAGTCAAGGGTAATAAAACTGATGAGCCTAGAAGAGAAGTACTATTTGATTTCTGCTCTAACTGGTTCTTTCTCAGCTTGCTCTACTTCTTGGTTAGTGGACAGTGGTGCCTCCAGGCACATGACAGGTAACCATGGTACCCTTACCGGTTATAGAAAGAAGAAGTTCACCACTCAGGTAGAACTTGCAGATGACTCCACTTACAAGATTGAAGGAGTTGGCTCAACTTCACTTCAACTTGATTCAGGTACGGTTCTTAATATTGATGATATTCTTTATGTTCCTGGTTTAAAGAAGAACCTTTTATCTGTTGCTGGTTTAGAAGACAAGGGCCACAGAGTCCTCTTTATGGACAAGAAGATCTTTTTATGGGAAAAAGACACAGATCTAGACTCAGCAGTACAGATTGGGGTTCGAGAGGGAGATCTCTACAAGGCTTCAAAAGTTTCCACTCATCCTTTGGTACATCACTTAGTCGATCCCTGTGAACTTTGGCATAGAAGTTTTGGACACCTTCACTACACAGCTCTCCCAGGATTGCAGAAGATGGTTACAGGTATGCCAGAAGTTTCTTTAAATCATGAAGGAATTTGCAAAGAATGTGCTCTAAGTAAGAACAGTAAGAAATCCTTTCCTAGAAGCAAGAGTAGATCTAAAGGCATTTTGGATTTGATTCATTCTGACATTTGTGGGCCCATGTCTTCACCCTCCTTGAGTGGGTGTTTATATTATGTCTTGTTTATTGATGACTACTCTCGGAAGTCTTGGATTTACTTCCTCAAGGCCAAGAGTGAAACCTTTGACAAGTTCAAAGAGTTCAAGACACTGATTGAAAATTAGAGTGGCAGGCAAATCTGTATCTTGAGATCAGATAACAGAGGTGAGTATGAATCTAATGAGTTTGATGATTTTTATCGAGAAGCAGGAATCAAGAAAGCGCTGACAGTGCCTTACAACCCCCAACAGAATAGGGTTGCAGAAAGGAAAAATAGAACGATCTGTGAGGCAGCTAAAGCCATGATCACTGATCTAGATCTTCCTTTGTCTTTATGGGCTGAAGCTACGAGAACTGCAGTGTACATCTAGAATAGAAGCCCTCATGCTATCTCGGGTGAGAAGACTCCAGAAGAAGTCTTCACCAAAAAGAAACTTGTAGTTGATCACATGAGGATATTTGGCATTCTTGTGTATGTTCATATGCCAAAAGAAAAGAGGGCCAAGCTAGAGCCTTTCGTTAAGAAAGGCTTATTTGTTGGGTACAGTGATTACTCGAAGGCTTATCGAGTATATATACCACAGTAACAGGACTGGCGAGTCAAACCGGATTAATCGCGAGTTTGACTCGGCTCGACAGCAGAACGATCCGATTTGGATCGAGGCGATTTAAACTTGGCTGAAATCGCGATTTTTACTCAGCTCCGCCAGTTTGGGTACCCTATAAATCACGATCTTTGTCAATTTGAGCTGACGGTTTGGGAAAGTTCAGGATTCTTTTTTTAACCAGAGCAAGCCGCCCCAATACCAATTACCCTTGAATGCTTCTTACGCCGATAGTGCATTTGTTGGGCCAATAATGTGCTGATTGATGCCGGAATAGCTGCCGGAATATAGCGACTTTACTGGGCTGAAAAAAATCGCGATTTTGGCCCCAGGTTTGGGCGTTGATTTGTTCTCGGGTTTGGGATGTTGTGTTTGCCCCTGGTTTGGACACAATTTTTGCCTAATGATAATGATAATGGCAGGTCGTATGGGTGGTTACTTTGAATTTGCAACCGGCCTCCGTAAACATTTTTTAAATAAATAAAGTTTACATTCAATTTGAGTAATTAATTACCTAAAAAAATCTTAAATCATTAGTAATTAATTACTGAAAAAAAATCCATTCGTAATTAGTCCAATAATTTATTATGAGTAACATTAGTAATTAGTTCAATATTTTATTATGAGTAAAAGAAATATATTATAAATTATTATATTTTTAAATTTATTATAATTATAAGTAGGAAATATCACATGGTATGTTTTCACTTTTCCATATGATTGGTAATCAATTTTTAATAATATTTGGCTTTAATCCAATACTTAAAAGGAAATATCAAATAAATAAATTTAATATGTTTTATATAAAGCCAATAATTAAAATTAATATTAAATTTATATAAATTTAATAAATATATTAATATTAATAAGATGAAGTTAATTTAAATGTATTTAAAAATTAATATCTATCAACCATTTGTTTAATATGGTTATTTTGGACATCTATTGATATCTTGCAGTATATGGGCATAGTTATTTTGAATATCTATGAAAAAAATGTGCTTTTTAATTCTAAATGTATATATATTTAATTTTTTGTGCTTGCCGAGTTTTTCCCGATTTTTTCCCGATCCGATTCAAACTCTTCGCTCTTTTGCCTTGCCGATTTATTGCCGATCCCGAGTCTGGTAAGTATGATATATACTTGGACAGAGATACATTGAAGTCAACAGAGATGTGATCTTCCATGAGGAAGCGATGTTTCGTAAAACACTAGAGCTTTCACCGGAAGATGCAGTTGCTCCACTTGAGTTTCTAGATTCAGAAATTTAGAGGGAGGAAGAGTTTGATTATCAAACTCCAGATGTTCCTGAGAACATTGAAAGTCCACTAGAAGAACTACTTGAAGTTCCTCCTTCCAAAAGGAGACCTGCTTGGTACCGAGAAACGGTACAAGAAGTCGAGAAGCATTAAGCTCCTCCAGGGACTTTCAGAGAAAGCATAAGACCACACAAGTACTTCGGTCTTATGAGTCAGCTTATCAGTTCAGAACCTTCATCGTACAAAGATGCAACAAGTAAAGAGGTATGAGTTGATGCCATGATTGAAGAGTATAAGTCAATCATGAAGAATGATGTTTAGAAAGTTGTTCCCAGACCTATAGGAAAGTCAGTAGTGACTTCCAGATGGCTTTATAAGATCAAGCATGCTGCAGATGGCAGTGTGGAGAAGTATAAAGCCAGATTCGTAGCTCGTGGCTTCACTCAGAAAGAAGGCATTGACTATGACGAGACATTTGCACTTGTTGCCAGGTACACTACCATCAGAACCATCATTTCACTTGTTGCAGTATTCAGATGGAAGTTACATCAGATGGATGTAAAGACAACCTTTCTCAATGGTAAGATTGATGAAGAGGTTTATATTGAACAACTTGAAGGCTTTGTTACTCATGGGAAGAAGACCCATGTATGTAAATTGAAGAAAGCCTTGTATGGACTGAAACAGGCTCCGAGAGTCTGGTATGCCAGGATGGATGCACTTCTCCATGGCTTGGGGTTCTCCAAAAGTACAGCTGATTCTAACTTGTACTTTAAAGTTGTTCATAATCATGTCTTGATACTTGTTCTATATATAGATGACTTGTTTCTTACAGGTGATGAACAGTTGATAGACTAGTGTAAGAGGGAGCTTACCTCTAAATTCGAAATGAAAGATCTCGGATTGATGCATTACTTCCTTGGCTTAGAAGTCTGGCAAAATCCAGGTGAGATCTTCTTGACACAAGGAAAGTATGCAGTGGATATCTTGCAGAGATTTGGGATGCAGGACTACAAGTCCATGAGCGTACCAATGACTACCAACTTGACAAAGTTGCGGGACTCGGCCTGTAGTTCACAGAATGTGGACTCTACTCTATACAAACAACTCATTGGTTCCTTGATGTATCTCGTGCATACGAGACCAGGCATCTGCTACACAGTGAATGCACCGAGTGTAGACACTGAGAGGGGGGGTGAATCAGTGTAAAGCAATTTTTACAACTTTTCTTGACCTGTCACACTTAACTACTAATTCATCATTTCATTATTCTACCAATCTCATAAAAACTTCATCATTCACATATTATAGCATTTAACTCATCAAGAACCATAACACAGAAGAACACCACACCATATAAATTTGTAATCTTTTTATATTAGTTTGGTTCAGCTACAACCGTTAGGCAAAATCAGCACCTACTGATATATAGAGCACCTACTCTGTATCCAGGACCCTGCCTGGTTTTCTTAGACCCTGCTAAGAAGGGGTTTGAGGTATCCTAACCTCAAAAAGCAAGTCAAGCTTGCATTTACATTAAAGCTTACTGTCATATCAATATCATCTGTTTCTTCAATCAATTCAGCTGCTGGTCAATACTGCTGATCATCTGCTCAACTCTGATCATGCTCATCTGCTCATCATCAATGCTGCTCACTGTCACTTCTTCAAACCTTCTTGTTTCTGTCAGCTTCAACTAACAAGGGTGCTCCAAGACCCTGCAATATGTTTTTCAAAGTATTTCAACAGTCTTACTCGATCTCTGCCACACATTTACTGGTCTCACACTTTACCACTGTCACCTTCTTGCTGCTTATACTTACTCAAGCTACCTCTGTCTTGAACTCTTCAAATCTGCTCTGGACTTCTCAAATAAGCCTGCTTTGAGTTTCTCTAACAACTCTGCTCTGAACTTTGCAATGCTGGTTCACTTGTCATGTCACTGTTGTCACTATCATGTCATCAACTTGTCCATAATCATGTCATCATGTCATTTGTCAAATAACTGTCATATCAATCTGATATGTCATCTGCTCATCAACATATACACTTATATTTTGCTTATGTCTTCAAGAGTTGTCATTTATCATGCCGTGTACTTGTTACTGGTCATGTTATAATATAGCTATTAAGTCATCAATCTGTCCACTTCAAGTCTGCTCATGTCTGCAAGAATATCCCACATGTCTGTTCATAGAATCTGTTTTTTTAATAGCTATAATCTCAATCTTCAACTGTGTTAGGGATGCCTCAGTATTAAGGCCTAGCCAAAGCTATAACAACCCTGCTGAGCCTTCATACTTCCACTTCAAAAGCATCTTCAAATGACTGTCCTTGATCCTTTTCTTCACAGCTGCAGAGTTATAAATTCAAACGTCATTCTTTATTGTGGTTCTCTTAGAGCTGTCATTAACCCGAGAATTAGAGATGTTAAAACATAAAAAAAATTGCACTAAGAGACTCCTGTGGCTGTCACAGTCCACTGTTCACTCGAAATTCAAAGAAGAATAACTTCTTGAAAGGACCTCTTCACTGCTGTTGCCTCCATCTTCCTTTCACCTGAAATTCCTTACTTTATCAACTTGGTGCAGCTGCCTTACTGGACACCCAAAAATCTCAGAGCTATTTTCACCTGATTCAGAGATAAGAATATAAAAGATGTTGTACTAACAGACTGTTGTGCCTATATCAATCATCGAATTTCCTCAGAATAAGTACACCCTAATTCATAGAAAGAATCTCACATCTGCTTCACTTCTCCATTGTGGCTGCTTAAGTTATGTATTGAATATCAGAGCTCACTTTAATTCACATACTTACTGATCTTTGTACCAATCACTGACTTCTGCATAAACACTATACGCTTGTACATTATATGCTACTGTCCATGTAGACTTATCATTGCACATAATGTAATCATTCACTGTTTTTACTTGTTCAAACTTACCTCATGCAGATAACTTAAAGAACATACCTCAAAGCTGTCTGTCAACAGCCAAATTGCTTCTTCATCTGCTGCATGTCTTGATTAGTGAATGTCAAGACTTACACTTGGGGGCACCCATCAACTTTAGGACTGCTTCCAATATGTGCAAGTCACAAAATCAAACTCTGATCTGCTGGTCACCAAACTTCAAGCACCCTCAACTTCATCATTGTACCATCATCAAACCCTAGGGTCTGTGCATACTGTAAGACCTTGGAATGATACTCCAGATAGGGCTTCCCCGAGTTCAGAGCACTATCCTGTGGCTGTCACTGTAGGGCTGGAACTTGAAGAGTAGAGTTTGCACTTGATATTTGGTTCCAAAAAAAAATATCACCAAGGGCTTGTAATCTTCCACAAAATTCAATCTCCTTCCACATCTGTTCACAGAGAAGAGAATGGACTGTCTGCTACAAGAAATATAAACTTAAAGAGGAGCATGCTGCTACAGGAATGATAGCCTCCAATAAAGTCATGACGTGCTGTACTTTAATCTCCAGTAGATATGCTCCTTGAGAAGAATGGACTGTTTCAAAACAGCCTTAACCACTGCTGCAAAAACCAAACATGTTGACCCCTAGACTGCTGCAAAATCGAATCACGGACTGTGTTGAGTGACTACAAATTCGGACCCATCGCAAAACAACTCAGACAACTGATCCAAAAATCAGGTCTGCAAACTTCGGGCTGTAAAGAGAAGAGGTCAGATCTCACATGAGGTTATGCTCTGATTCTCTTTTTAACAACCGGGACTGTTCACCCAGCAACAAGGTATTGTTCTCTTCTGAAAGAAATCAGCAGCAACACAATAAGAATTAACGAGCTGGCTACCTTGGAGCATCGAGTGTACAAATTTCGTGACTGTTGGCTGCTAAGATTTCAAACTGTGTTAACAACAATACTCTTCCTTGGCTCGAATCCTTTTGCAGAGGTAGACTCCTCTCTGAAGTCAAGACTAGGTCAAAGGAGAAACTGGTGTAGTGACCTCGTGTATCCTTTGATGAAAGATTGCAGATCAACGTGGTGTAGACAACACACTCCTCCAGAACTCATAAACATAAGGATAAGAAGTTTGCTTTGAAGTATCCCAAAAATGAACTTCAAGCTGATGTAGCCCTCGGTCCTGAGTTGGGGCTTTCAAAAGCAAAACAAACTGCTACAGAAAACAAAAAGAATTTGCAGCTGCCTTCAAGAATGATGATCAGACTCCTGCTCCCACGAATTTCCAAAAACACTGCTCCTTCAGCCAGCGAGCTGCTCCTCTGCTGCAAGTACTGCTCCTCAAACCTCTGAACCTGCTGCTGCCTCAGTCCAGCGAAAATTTCCTCAGAGCTCCACGAATTTCACTCATAAAAAGTGAGGATTTGAAGGGTATTTATACACATTTTCAACATATTTTTGCTGAGCCGACCTACCCTTTTTTTTAATATTATTTTGGAGCCGACTTTGCAAAGTAATTATGCTGAGCCGACATGTAATTTTATTAAAAAGAAACTTTTAATGGAGCCGACTTGTCTCTTAAAATTTTTGGAGAATATTAGGGAGTTGACTGGGTTCCACGGCTGTTCACTAGCCACGTTCATAGGCTCCACCTCTGTCCACAAGCGTCAAGGGCTTCATCAAGGACCAAGAACAAATGACCATAAGCAAGAAGGTCATATGCCCATCTCCAAGGACTCCATGACCTTATCAAGGGTATCAAGGTCATCTAATCACCAAGGTCCAAGGACATCCCGTGGGGCCACTGCAAGTCCAAGTTGGCATCAATGACAATTTCATCAACACCGAGTCAGTTCATATCAGATCCGAAGCACACACACTTGGTAGCCGCCAAACATGTACACAGATATGTGCGAGGAACTATCACTTATGGGCTTAGGTATACTTCCAGCAATGGAGTATTGTTATCTAGATATTCAGATTCAGATTGGGCTGGTAGTGCAGTCGACTGGAAAAGTACCTTTGGTTATTGCTTCAGTATAGGATCAGCAATGATCTCTTGGTCTAGTAGGAAGCAGGGTTCAATAGCTCAGAGTACAACTGAGGCAGAGTATACTGCTGCAAGTGATGCGTGCAAGGAAGCATTTTGGCTCAGAAAGTTGTTATCTGATCTGTTCGAGGGAAAGCTTGACTCAACGATCATCCATTGCGATAATCAGAGTTGCATAAAGCTTTCAGAGAATCTAGTGTTTCATGACAGATTGAAACACATTGAAATGAGGTATCATTTCACCTAGTGCAGAGAGGTGCTTTGAAGTTGCACTACATTCATACAGATGAACAGATTGTAGATATCTTGACCAAGCCTCTGATAGCATCAAAGTTCGTGTACTTTCGTGACAAGCTTGGTATGGCATAGAATGCCTCTCTCGCTGAGAGGGAGTGTTGATTTTCAGAACAACATCGAGAGCCCTTCTCTTTGGAGAATGGGACCACCTGGTCTGGGACCACGGTGAAGACTCAACCCAGTGCTGTGTGACTATTCTGTTGAATGGTAGATATCTGGTCTGGGACCATGATAAAAACCTAGATCTGCCCTGGGTAGACTCAACCTTGTGTTGAGTAGACATCTGGTCTAGGACCACAATGTAGACCGGTCTGGGACTGGTAGACTCAACTTAGTTCTGAGTAGCCATTCTCTGGGAGAATGAAGACTAGACTGGGTTTGGGCATGTGTGTGGCACTTTGACCCTTGATCTATGGGCTTGGTGTGCTTCTCCAAGGATTAGCTACCCTTGGTTAAGTTACCCTAGTACCAGATCTAGGTGTCACACAGTGTGTGAGATAAAAGAATTAATAACTTTCTTGGTTTATGATGATGTACTTCTGAAATAAAAAAAAAGTACCACAGGTAATGACCATAGGGGCACTTGGTAAAAGGCCAAAGTCAAAAATCAAAAGAAATAAAGACTTTTTGTACCACAGGAAAAGGAGCACAGGTGGAAGACAAAATTAAATAAGGACTTCTTATAAAAGTCAAAGGAAAAAAATAAAAGTACCTTTTTGGTAAAAGTGAAAGTGAAATTAGGAAAAGAATAAAAATATTATTATGTTTATTATCTTTCCTAATCTTGTCCACCTAAAAGGACCACAGGTGGAAAA
The DNA here is from genome assembly GCA_001517045.1 of Pseudotsuga menziesii. Taxonomy (NCBI): domain Eukaryota; kingdom Viridiplantae; phylum Streptophyta; class Pinopsida; order Pinales; family Pinaceae; genus Pseudotsuga; species Pseudotsuga menziesii. The sequence continues at coordinate 234,479 of LPNX010280315.1, forward strand.
CAAAATTAAATAAGGACTTCTTATAAAAGTCAAAGGAAAAAAATAGAAGTACCTTTTTGGTAAAAGTGAAAGTGAAATTAGGAAAAGAATAAAAATATTATTATTTTTATTTTTCCTAATCTTGTCCACTTACAGGTGAACAAAGGCTTTAAACAAAGATCAAGCCTTCTCATTTGTCACACACACTTTTGCTCTCACAGGTGAAGAAGACTATCTTAGGTTCAAATCCTCAGCTAGGGTTTTATCAGCAAAGTCCATCTTCAACATTTTTGCACAACCATCTTCAGCATTCCATTTTTTGGGCAGTTTTCAGCAGTCTGATATTTTCGGTCAGTTTTCAGCACTCTGATGTTTTTAGGCAGTTTTCAGTAGTCTGATATTTTTGGGCAGTTTTTAGACAGTCTGATATTTATGGGCAGTTTTTAGACAGTCTGATATTTATGGGCAGTTTCTGTAGTCTGATATTTTGGGCAGTTTTTAGATAGTCTGATATTTTCAGGGAGTTTTCAGCAGTCTGATATTTTTGAGCGATTTTCAGCAGTATGATATTTTTGGGCAGTTTTCAGCAATCTAATATTTCCAGGCAGTTTTCAGCAGTCTGATATTTTCGGGCAGGAGAGAAAATCTCAGTTTTTCTGAGAAAGCCATAAATTGGTAATTTTCTATAATTATGGAAATTGTGGGTAAAATTATTAGTCTGATTTTTACTGATGAATTTTACAGTTACTATGGTCAAAATCTAGATCTGGATTTGAGGAACTTTTTGAAGAATTTCTTAAGCCATCTCATTTACGAGATAAGCTATTAATGCTTTTGGGCTTTTGTCCTTTAAAGGTTTCCCTAGTGAAAAATATTGTGTCCATGTGTGCTGATGTGATGAATGTATTTTTACTGCACTATTGATCTATTTATGTTTATCTGCAAATTTTTAAAGTTTATGCTAATGTTGAAAATTCAACAGCCACTACTCAACCTTGCCCTACCGTTGTTATTCCCGTGTGTCCTCTTGTAGTGCTTCTCTTGGCTCCGCTTGCAACCTCGTTCCACACTCTGCATTGTTGCATCCCCCCCCCCCCCCCCCCCCTTCTTCCAAAGACTCGTGGCTTGCATGCCTTTAAATCTTTCCTTACTCCCTCCTGCATTATGCCTCCTATCTCCAATTCAACACTATCTCTCATCCACTCCCTTCTTCTGCTCGCTGCTAATCCTTTTCTCCTATTTTGTGCCAACCCTTCCATCTTCCCCTGCGCCAGCTCTTCATCTCCTCTCCCTTCCTCCTCTCTCGACTGTTTGGTCACCCCACTCCAGCTCTTGTGCTAACGCCCATGTCTTTGGCTCCTCTACACACTTGCTCCTACATCACTGCCTCCGCCTAATACATCTTCTCCTCAATTCTAACACCTTGCCACTACACTCCTCTCCTACTTAATCCACCACACACCCCTCTCACACCTTCCTCACACTTTCTCTATACTCTACACTTCACTTGCGTACCCATCCCACACTCCAATATGCACTCAATCCTCACTCTCCATACACACCACCTGCTCGTCAGTTTGTTCGACTGTCTCACACTTTCGGTGCATCCCACCGAACTTCTCTGCTCATCCACACAAACTGTCTCATACTTCTCTGCTCCATACATGACCTGCCAGTCCATGCATACACTCCATTTGCTCAAGTCGCCTCCCTCATCACCCTCTTCTCCACACTTCCCTCCCTCACTGCTACTCATGCCTTTCTCCACGTGCTGTTGCTCCCTTCCATCCTCCATGCTCTATTCTTCCTTCCTCTCGATCACCCATCACTCCACTCATCCAAAGGCCACACTCTCATAGCCCAATTCATTGCTCTCGTGCGCACTCATCCTCTCGCACCAACCCACTATTCTATGCAAGCTTAGGGTTGTAAGCCCTATTACCCATGTTTTTTCAGAAAGTATATATATTATTAATATTATTGATAATAACATTTATTATTCTATATATTTTTTCTCAAAACCCCACATTCCCCAAAAAAAAGATGATTATTATTATAGTATTTTAAGTTATTCAACTGTATAATAATAATTTTATAAATTGTTATTATTTATGGAAATAATAATTATTTTTGGGAAAAAAGGGGAAGGTTACTTAACCTAATCAAGGAAAATTTAAGGACCACATCGGGTTCCTTGCACTTATTGCACCAATTATTGACGAAGAAGTAAAGGATTGAAGTTGAAATTGCAAATTATGGCGATTGCTTATTTTGAAATGCAGTTACAACTACAAGCAGTATTGAGCGAGTTAGAACATTATAAATTGATCAATACACAATTATGGTTTGAGATAGGGAAACATAATATTTGTAAGGAATTAACTGAACAAGAGAATTGTTGCTTAATCGCTCAAAGAAGATGAAGGATAAAACACAATGCAATCAAAAGTTAGAGGAGGAGATTCAAGATCTCCAACAAAATTTATCAGGAAAAGATAGAAAATTCCTCCTTAAAGAAGGGTAATCAGGAATTAATAGAGCAAATAAAAACATTAAGAGAAAGAGAGCAAGTGAATGAAGATGCTCAAAATGAAGCCAACAAGTCAAATTAAAAGGAAGAACTTCTACAATTAAGGAGACACAATTCTTTACAAGAAGAGTTAGATCACAAAGAGTTAATTGTCGACAAAGAAACGATGACTAACCTAATAGCAAAGTCATCAGACACTCAAATTCAAATACCAAAAAGAGGAACAAATACACTCTCAATTGAATTATTATCAACCCATAAATTGCTAGAATCACAAAAAGTTCAATTTTCTACAAACACTCCAGAAGCGACTTGAATACCTTGTCATCATCTAAAGAGTTGTTATAACCGATGACAAAGTCAAGAGGAAAATAAACAATGTTCTTCTTATAGACAAACCGACTACCACATTGAAAAAGTACAAAGACAAAATCAAGAAACTGGATGGAAGCAACAAATGAGAAGCTCTATCCGAACAATTGATCGGCAAACAATTCCATTGAAGGTAGATCTCAGATGGACCACTTCCCAACTGATGCAACATTTTTACTCAATGTTGAAAAGAACGTATCGTCTCCTTTCATCAAGTGTTGTAGTTACCAACACAAAAGATCACAAGAAAGCGTTATGAGTGAGAACAATGTTAAAATTCTTTAGAATTGCTTAGATGATATCTTAAAACTATTAGCCACTAGAAGATCATTGAAAGAACAACATGCACAAAAACATAAGAACACAAGAACATAAGAACACAAAGATTTTCCTTGGGGAAACAACAAGGGAGAAAACCCCGCAAAACTTACTCAGTATAGAACTCAACCAGTGCAGTGTAAAATCCAGACAACAACTGCTTCCTTCTGGTGCGCTACTACTTCTCTCTCTTGCTAAAACCAACTTGCGTGAGTGTGTCTAAATGAAAGGGAGCGCCTCCCTATTTATATTCTTTAGTTGACTTGACCTCTAACTTGGTGGGGCCGACTTCACTAGCTGTCAGGGCCGACTTGTCCAACTGGACATTACAAATAGCATTTATTATATTGACACTTGGGTACTAATTACCCGACTTACATTCGGAGATTTACATTGCTTCTTTCAATGACACTAACAAGACCAAACTCATCTCCCGAAGGAGGAATACAATACTACTTGGAATATCTTCCAAAGTTACAATAAATTAACACTCCCCCTTAACTAGGAAGGTGTTCAACATCGGCTATTACAACTGTACAACTGTCTGGTGAGATTCTATATGTCATAGGAAGTTTTGGAACATTGTCTATCATCTTCATCATCGATCTCAATTGGAACATCTTCTGTAATCTTCATCTTCTGTATGTTCTTGGACATCTTCTGTTTGTCTTTTACTGAATCATCTTTTGGATCTTCTTCTTGTAGTATTCGTCTTTCATACATTCTCGAACATCTTCTATTTGTCTAATACTTGAGTCAACTTCTGGACCTTCTTGAAACATCAATATGTGAATACTGAATCATCGTCTATCTGTATCGTCATTATGGGCACTGGATATTAGATCGGTATGAGAATACTAAGACATCATCTTTATCTTTATTATCTGCAATATTTGTGTATAAGGGGGATATTGACAACATCAACAATCATCATCAGCTTGTTAGTGCTAAAAACTCAACAAACTAATGCTAGAGCATCATCTGCTTAATCAACATAGAGATGCCGAAACATCGATACCATCATCAGTATAAGAATACTGAAGTAACATGTAACTACAATCATCAGTGTATCATTACTGATATGGACTCAATCAATCACTGATCAAGAAGCAAACAGACATCACAACAACAACATAATAATTCTTGACAACCATCATCATATCAAATAATCATCAAGCATGACATCAATCATCAATGGTTGGTAGTATAGCAATACTGCATCAATCATCAAGCCTCTCAGTAATCAATAATCATCAATTACTAGCAGTATAGTAATACTGTAGCAACCATCAAGCATCTCATCAATCATCAACAATCAGTATAGCAATACTATAACAACCATCAATCATCTCAGCAGTCATCAACAATCAACGGTAGCAATACCGAGGATACATCTTTCCCTTCATCTTCTTCGGAACAACATCACGGTGAGTTATCTGGTAGATCTATTTGGACATTTTGTCTAACTTACTAACTCTTTCGAGCCAAACAAGCCTAGTTAGACAGATGGATCTCCTTGGGGAGCAAACAAGCCTTGTCTGGCTTACTAACCCTTTCGGGCCAAACAAGCTTAGCTTAGCTAGACATACTAATCCTGCTAGAATCGACAGGTCTTTAGTCTGGCTTACTAACCCTTTTGGGCCAAACAAGCCTAGCCAGACGTACCCTCCCCTAGACTGACCTACTCACCACTGCATCCAACATCTATTGTCACTCCCTCTTTCGAGAGGTCCTTTTGGACTACACCAAGCTTGTCTCGAAAGTATTCAAACTTTACACGAGGGAGAGGCTTAGTCAATACATCTGCTACTTGTTCCTCGGTGGGAACATACTTGAGCTTTACAGCTCCCTTCTGAACCATATCTCAAATGAAATGATATTTGATCTCTATGTGTTTCGACTTATAATGAAATACAGGATTCTCTGTCATCTTGATACAACTCTGATTATCACAAAGGATATCAGTGACATCTATCTCTGCATCGAATAATCTTGACAACATCTTTTGAAGCCATACTGCTTCGCTGCAAGCTGAACATGCTGCAATGTATTTTGCCTCTGCAGTACTAAGTGCAATACTGGTCTGCTTTCTACTGAACCAAGAGATCATGCTAGATCCCAAACTGATACAACATCCTGATGTACTTTTCCTATCTTTGGCATTTCCACACCAATCTGAATCTGCATATCCATGCAACTTGATTTCTTCACTGGATGTATATCTGAGCCCATAATCTAAAGTTCCCTTTAGATACCTTATCACATGTTTTGCACCAATCAGGTGAATGTGTTTGGGATTCACCATGTATTGACTTAAGGTGTTTATTACAAAACATATATTTGTTCTAGTATTGGTTAGGTGCATCAACGAACCAATAATCTGTCTATATATCGTGGCATCAACAACTTCTGAGGTGTCATCATTCAATAGCTTCGAACTAGTAGTCATTGGAGTAGTCATAGCTTTACAATCTAGCATTCCAAATCTTTTTAAGATTTCGACAATATACTTTCCTTGATTTAGAAAAATCTCATCTCAATGTTGCCATACTTCAAGACCTAGAAAGTAGTGCATCATTCCAAGGTCTTTCATTTCGAATTCTGCAGCAAGCCTCTTCTTACATTTGATAATCGACTTATCTTCTCTTGTAAAAAAATAGATCATCTACATATAGAAACAAAATCAAAATTCCATCTTCATCAACCTTATAGTAGAGGTTGGAGTTTGCTTTACTCTTAGTAAAGCCCAAGCTCATTAGGAATCCATCGATCCTTCCATACCATGCTCTGGGTGCTTGCTTTAATCCATGCAATGCTTTCTTTAGTCGGCATATGTGAGTCTTCTAATCATTGATCTCGAATCCTTGCGGTTGTTCGATATAAACTTCTTCAATCACTCCATTTAGAAATGTCGTCTTTACGTCCATTTGATGTAGCTTCTATTTCATGTTGGAGGCCAAGGCAAGAACAGTTCTTATTGAGGTGTATCTAGCTACTGGGGAAAAGGTTTCCTCATAATCAATTCCCTCTTTCTGAGAGAATCCTCGGGCTACAGATCTTGCCTTATATTTTTCTACACTTCCATCTGCTGAGTGTTTGGTTTTGAATATACATTTAGAGGATACCACTGACTTGTCCTTTGGTCTAGGTACTATTTCCCACACATCATTCTTCATAATGGATTGGTATTCCTCGACCATTGTATAAACCCACTCCTTTTGTTTTATTGCTTCTTCAAAACAAGTTGGTTCTGTATCGACTAGATCACACATCAAGGCCATGTAACTTGGATATGACTTTGGCTTCTTTCTCTCTTTCTCTCTCGGATGGCTCCTTCAGGAGCACCATGTCTTTTTGCTTCTTCAATTGCTTCACGAGCCCAGGTAGGTTTTCTCTTTCGAGAAATCAGTTCATCTGGTAAATCTTCAGGTAGCTGGGGTTTTGTCATATCATGCTCTTCAGGTATTGGGTCTTCTTCTTTAATTCTTACTTCTCCTTCAACAATTTTGGGAGTATGATGCTCCTCTTCATCTTTCTTGTCTTTTCTTGATTTTCTGAAGACTGAATCTTCATCAAATGTAACATCTCTGCTAAGTTCAATTTGACGGTATCCTGGGATATATATTCGATTGGCTTTTGATTGTTCACTATATCCTACGAACAATCCTTTCTTTCGTGATGGATCTAACTTTGATCTTTTCTCCTTGGGAATATGAATGTATACAGGACAACCAAAAATCTTTGGATGACTTACCTTTGGTCTTTCTCCGGAAACCATTTCTTTTGGAGTTTTATTCCCAAGAGCACTGTGAGAGATTTGGTTCTGAACATATACTGCTATTCTTCTTGCTTCTGCTCGTAGGTACATTGGGAGATCTTGATCATGTGTCATAGCTTTCACAACTTCCATGATGGATTTGTTCTTTCTCTTCGCCACACCATTTTGTTGTGGATTGTAGGGAATGGTGAACTCCCTCTTAATCCCGACCTCTTTACATAAATCATTGAATTCCTTTGAAGTAAACTCTCCTCCATTATCTGATCTTAGAATCTTGATTTTCTTTTCAGAAAGGTTTTCTACTAGGGCTTTCAACTCTTTGAATCTTTCAAACACTTCATCCTTCTTTTTCAAGAAGTATATCCAAGTCTTTTTGGAGTAGTCATCAATGAAGGAGGCATAGTAAGTGTACCCACTTAATGAAGTGGTTTGCATTGGCCCGCAGATATCCGAGTGAATAATATCTAAGATCCCTTTTGCCTTACTATTACTTTTCGGAAAGGGATTCTTAGTATTCTTCCCTTGTGCACATCCCTTGCACACTCCTTCATGTTTTATTTGAATTTCTGGTAAACCATTTACTGCCTTGCTTACAATTGGAAGGGCCTTTGAAGTGAACATGAGCAAGCCTTCTGTGCTATAGCTCACTTGGATTGATGGTACTGGTTTCTAATGCAGAATATGTATGTCCCTTCAGTTTGTAGAGACCTCCTTCTTCAACTCCAATCTACAAAGGAAACTTTGAAGCCTTTCTTGTCTAAATCTGAAATGGAAAGAAGATTTTTCTTTAGTCTTGGGACATATAGGACATCTTTCATTTCATAGGCTTTCCAGAATCCAATTTATAGGGTGCTTCTCCTAACCCTTTAATGGGATATTGGGAATCATCTCCAAGCATTACTTTGTGTGGAGATTGCATGAGAGTGACTCCTTGAAACCAGTGATGTGCTTGGAGGCACCACTATCAATTAGCCAAGTATCATTTCCTGGTGAGACTGATCCATTTAGGGCAGAGATCAAAACATACTCGTCACTTGAGTCTTCATCCTTCTTTGCTTCCTCTTCTTCTTCTCGATCATTGTCTTTAGCAGCATGTGCTTGAAACCTTCTCATCTTCTTGGGTCTTTCTGCTTTCATGGGACAGTTAATTGCAATGTGTCCTAACTTGTGGCAATTGAAACATTCAAAGCTTGAGAAATCTCTCTTGGGTCTTTTAAACCCTTGAGTCTTAGAAGGATGGTCATGACTCTTCCTTTTGCCTCTGGTATGGGCAGTTAAGGCTTGATCCTCATTGTCATTTAGTTTTCCTTCTCTGGCTGCTATCCTCTCTTCTTCTTGGACATATTCTTCCCATAACTTCTGGAATTTGGTTAGTTTCCTCCTTGAACAAATTCCTCGGATGAAGGCTTCCCAATCTCTTGGAAGGGCATTCAAAGTTGTCATTACAACTTCTGCTTCTTCAACCATGTCATCGATGGCTTCTAATTGATCCTTTATTTGAGCTACTCTTGTAAAGTAAGATTGCATAGTCTCTGACTTCTGAGCTCTTATATTTTTGAGTTGATTTCTCAGGGTCATCTTCCTATTAATGTTTCTTCCTTTAAATAGCCTTGATAGGGCATCAAACATTTCTTTTGGAGTCTCCATGGATGATACTTGAGGAATCAGATTATCTTTGATTGAATCAACTAGGATTCTTTTAGCTATGATCATATCCTTCTTGTGTTTGGTTTTAACTTCAACTTCTTCTGGTTCGTTGACTTCCTCTTTCACAAATTTGTCTAGATCATTCTCTTGGAGGAAACCACAAGGGGCTGAAAACTTCAGAGCATGAGAAATCACAAGGGAGAAAACCCCGCAAAACTTCCTAACCAGTGCAGTGTAAAATTCAGACAACAACTGCTTCCTTCTTTCTGGTGCGCTACTACTTCTCTCTCTTTGCAAAACCAGCTTGAGTGAGTGTGTCTAAATGAAGGGGAACGCCTCCCTATTTATATTCTTTTGTTGACTTGACCTCCAACTTGGTGGGGCCGACTTTACTAGCTGTCAGGGCCGACTTGTCCAACTAGACATTACAAATAGCATTTATTATATTGACACTTGGGTACTAATGACCCGACTTACATTCGGAGATTTACATTGCTTCTTTCAATGACATTGACAAGACCAAACTCATCTCCCGAAGGAGGAATACAATACTACTTGGAATATCTTCCGAAGTTACAATAAATTAACAAACAAGCGATAAATGCAAGGGATAAATCATAAATGTCTTCCATAATCATGCTTTGAGGACAAAGCATCTCTAAGAGAAAGACAATGTTATATATATATAGTTATTATTAATATTGATATTAATAATTATAAATAATTAATTAAACTCAAAGGATGTGTCTCTATATTTAAAAGACACGATGGACTTATATTTAAGTTCACACTTTGTCATCATTTATCATCATCTCTCATAATTTTATATTCAATATATATTTTCCTATATGGATTTCTGTTGGCTGTCTTATTTACAGTGGTTATTTGTTTAGAAAATAAACTTTGTTCGTTTCACCCCCCGTAACTGCTGTTGTGTTTTTGTAAGGATTGATGTGATGATTTGATGTTTTCTTGGTTTAGAGATTTTAATTTTTGACAAACAGTTCAGTATCAACAATACTTAATTGCATTCAACCTAAGTTGCCAGGAAACTTGGGTATGGGGATGGGGACGCCACTTTTTGAAACAGGGTAATTGGATACATCGGGGGTACTTTCTCTCTCTCTCTCTCTCTCTCTCTCTCTCTATATATATATATATAATATATCATATAAATAAAACATGTCACAGTCACATGCATATTTCAGATTTCTTATAAATTATGAATCATGATTCATAATTCAATGGTTCATTGAACAATGCACATTCATGTTGAAAGTCTGAAACATAAAATTTGATAAATCATAGTAGATATCAAGTGGAAGACTGGAAGTTAAATAATTAATAATATTATATTCCATGACTCCATGAGCCCATTGTCATACTACATTCATTTGCCTAATGGCATTTCCAGACATGAAACAGAAAGTTCAAAACAGTAAACAATGAACAAGATAGTTGATTTGGCTTCTTCAAGCCATGTCATCAGCATCGTCAGGATCAATGTCATCAACATCACTAAGGTCCTCTGTCAGCAAGCTCTCTAGATAGGCATCACTCTCAAGTTGAGGCTCCTGTTCATCAATAGTAACTGGAGGTAGCATTTTAATTTTTTTTATTAAATTATTTCATTAAACAGGCGCTTTTTCTCCCTCAACATTGGTAGATTTTACTTTTTCTGAGTTGGTTGTACCCCTGGAGTACCCAAACATGGGGTATGTTGTACCGTTTAGCATGTAAGTACCTCTCTTTTATAAGAGTGTCTTGGGTATGTGGAGCCAGTAAGGGGCACGACAGGGTACGGCAGGGGACATACCTTACAAGTACCCAAGTACCCGGTATGAGTACTGGTATGGGTATGTGTACTTTATCCCCGGGGTACGGGTACCCATGCTACACAACATTCAACATAAAATACACCATATTGCATTAAATGCCACAAAGGCAACCACCATAATCCTACATAACGTACTGTAGAATATTCAATGCCTATATCAGCAGTATAGAATGCACAACATCAGATTTTAATATGGAATTTCAGACCTTTAGATGGTATTCTTTGCACTAAATTCCACAAAGGCAACCAGCATAATCACATAACGTACTGTAGAATATTCAACGCCTATATCAGCAGTATATAATGCACAACATCAGACCTTAATATGAAATTTCAGACCTGTAGTTGGCAGTCAAGGTGCAGCAGATTTTATATGGCTGAAGCAGCTTGTTTGCTTGCCTGGAAATGGTGATAATGCTGCCAAAACTCACCCAGGCCTCTGTGTATGAGCCCAACAATAATTAAATACTAAGGGAACTGTGTATTTGGCTGTCTAGCGGCCCTGTCCTTCTTCCCAAGTACTGACGGTGAATATCCCAAGGGTTTTGCCTTTCCAAGGTGCTGCACCCTCCTCTAAATCACCCCACAGAAGAGTCCATGGCCTCACATGGATATTATCGGCCCTCAACTAGTGAATATGACCTCAGCAAGGTGTGAGGCTGCCCTTTNCTGCCCCCTCCTCTAAATCACCCCACAGAAGAGTCCATGGCCTCACATGGATATTATCGGCCCTCAACTAGTGAATATGACCTCAGCAAGGTGTGAGGCTGCCCTTTCCACCATATCAGGCCCTCAAAATGAAGAAATTGCCCCTCTTGGTTTCTGCGCCCTCTTTAGATGGGTCCCAACAACCATAAATAAGCTCACGATCCTCTCTCTTCTTCCTCAAAGTTAAAGCTACTCCCCCAAACTTTTGCAAATGTTATGAAATCATCTTGGGCAATAGAAAAGTTGTTTTTCTTCAATAATCTATGAGAAATCTGAGTGATTCCTCCTCTAGAATATCTAGGGTGGATTTGTCTCACCACGAACAATTGTTCTCTTAGGGTTTCTGTGCCAAGAGTCGAAAGCCACAAGAGCCCTTCAAAATCTCTTTTCAAAAATAATTCATGAATGAATGAGAGAATAGGTTGATTTGCCATTTATTACCACTTTCACCTTTTCCCTCCCTTTTTACCCTTTTACTCTAATTAATTCAAAGTGACTTTTTTTGCTCTCTTTAAATAATATAAAAAGACTTTATGAAGTACTCATGTAATATTTCCCCAAAGTCACTTTATAATACCGCTTTTTGATTCAATTACTCAATGTCATTTTATAATGTTGCTTTTCGCCCAACTGACATTAAAAAATTAATTAATTCCCTTTGATTAGGCTAGCAAAAACCCCAAAAGTCATCTTCACTTGGCAAGCAAGAAAACCCAAAAATGGAGACATTGCACCACTTGAGGCATTTTAGAATGGAGTTCCTCAAGCCTTAAATAGGCTTCATCACATACTAATACTGTGGGGAATTACCATGGGTTACCCAAAACCATGGCCCCGTAAACTACCAACAGTAGACCCATCAATGACCAAGTTAAGGTTATCTTATTTACTTTATAACTGAGTCAAGATTAACTGAACATTACCCCTCTTTAAACTTGACTTGGGGTAACATCAACAGCCCTCAAATTTTATAACTAGTACCTAAGTCTACATTTATATTTTGAATCATGAAACCGGGGGTACGCATGCCTAAATGGGTTTTATAGTTGTATGCCCTTTTGCATATGTGATTAAATCCAACTCCATACAAATGCTTACAATTGTATGCTTGACCATGTGATGCTTGAAACATTTGCTTGCTTCATTACCTATATGATGTATCCCTCTTGCTTCAAATATAGTGAGGAAAATCAAGCACTCTTTAACTAAGTACTTCTCCATCCGCCATCCTCTTTGTGATTTATACTTTGAATCATGAAACCGGGGGTACGCATGCGTAAATGGGTTTTATAGTTGTATGCCCATTTGCATATGTGATTAAATCCAACTCCATACAAATGCTTACAATTGTATGCTTGACCATGTGATGCTTGAAACCTCTGCTTGCTTCATTACCTGTATGATGTATCCCTCTTGCTTCAAATATAGTGAGGAAAATCAAGCACTCTTTAACTAAGTACTTCTCCATCCGCCATCCTCTTTGTGATTTTTCTTCATCAAAGGCATTGATCTAGTGCTTCTCTCATGAGAGAGATTTATCCACCCAAACATTGCTTTGATACCATACTAAAATTTTATCAAGCAACATGAGAGAAGGAAAAATACACGATAATAAGCATGCACATAAATAACGGCCAATATTTACCTTGGAAACCGTTTACTAGGAAAACCAACGTTCAAAAGATATCTTTCATTATCCTTCTCCAATTTGGCCAAGCTATGGCCAATCCAACCAATACTAACTACTTGAGGTATTTTACAATGGAGTTATTTGAGCTAGGCTTCATCACATATTAATAACATGGGCAAATACCATGGGCTACCCAAAACCATGGTCTTGTAAACCACCAATGGTAAACCCATTAATGACCAAACTAGGGTTATCTTAATTACTCTATAACTAAGTCAAGATTAGCCTAACATGGAGGACCGTTGGACCATACAATTGACTTGTCTTCTCTTCTAGTGATGCGTCCCCCTCCTCTTAGGCATTTATATTAGGGTTTTGTTATAAAGGTGGCATAATCACCTCTGCTTTATGTATTGTTGACCTTTCCACATTAGTTAGTTGGTGGAAAAGGTTTGTTTATGATCTACTACGCTAGATCTAAGGATCTATTATGATTTTATTAAGGGTTGTTGAACCTAAAACTCTATCTAGGAGGCTCTCTCCTCCATTGTAATTGTTGTTGATTAGCTATTTGAGAAATCAATTTCTTTTGGAAAGGCTTTGGATGTGTATGGAGGCTTATCTTGTGATATGAGGAAATTGTTGTGGTCAATTTAGTTTGACTCCGCCAAAACTTGTGAGCCTTGCCGGGTCTTCGTTGGGTTGACTACTCAACTCATACTTGGCCATGAACTCGCCACTTGTCAAGACTCGGTAGACTCAACCAAACTCGGCCAGGTATCAACAAGACTCGGTAGACTCATCAAATTGGCCCATACTTTCCTATAGTATATTTTAAGTTTTTTTGTATTGTCGAGTTTTCCAGAGTCTTTACTGAGTCTTTCTCGAGTCACTGTAATATCCCAAATCTTGATATTTTCTATTTCTATGCAATTTTACTGAAATAGCCAGGCATGCAAATTGCCATGCAAAATTTCCCTATTTTATAGCTGAAATTAGGGTTAGGGTTTGCAGGATAGAATGAACACTTACCACTGATAAGCCGATTTAGGGTTTAGGGTTTAAGATGAGCTGAGCTGGTGAAGAAATAACCTTGTTTTCTGCTGCAATACCCCGGATGGCTGAGTCAAACAAGTGTGACGTTTTTGCTGAAGGGATGGTTAGTTTCAGCTGGAAATAAGTCAAAAGGAAGGTGTGCCCGTGACAACTGTCAAATATTTGCCTAAGATGACGAATGTGGTCCTTTCATTCTTGGGAAACTATATTAAATCATCTTGGTAATTTTCAACTATTTTGCTAATGATGTCTCTAAAAGTGTAATCAATTTCTCTTTGGAAAGTTGGTCCTGCATTCATTAATCCAAAAGGCAATCTTAGATACTTCTATGTTCCCCAAGGAGTAGTGATTGTTGTCTTGGGTCTATCTTCCTTTTTCACTAGCACCTAATTATATCTCGAATACTTGTATAGTATATGCATCATTCTAGCCCTAGTGACTCTGTAGTAACTTTTCCATGTTGGGGAGTGGGTATTTGTCTTTCAGAGATAATTGGTTTAAGTTCTTGAAATCGACACAAAGTCTTAGTTCACCATTCTTCTTCTTTACTATTACCGGCTTACTACCCATTAAGAATGTTGTGTAGAGGCAATGATCTTGGCTTCTAACATCTTTTGCAATTCATTTTGGATAAATGGAGCCAACTTTGGATTTATTCGCCTTAACTTTAGGCCTTGGCACGTTCTTTTAAAGGGATAGTGTGTTGTATGAGATCTTCTTGGTATGCTTTCAAATCATTGTGTGACCAAGCAAACACATCCTTGTCCTCTCTAATTAGATTTTCAATATCCTTTCTCTCTTCCATAGAAGTATTCTTTTCGATCTTAATAATTTTAGGACTCACCTTTGAACCAATGTTTATCTCAATATAATCCTCTGATGTATTGTCGTCTCTCTTTTGTTTGTACCCATCGTCCCTATTGAAAGGCTTTTCTAAAGGAACAAGTAGTTGTTCTTCATGTATTCAATCCCATGGCTTTCGTATCCTTCAGTTTGTCAGTCCAATTTGTAATTAGCAAATTCTTGCAAGTTATACGTGAATCTTATGATTTGAGCATCATCATGAAAGCCGGCCAATGTTTGAAGTTATTGGGAATAGGTGGGCTAAAGTGATCTCCATTATACCGTCCTTGGTCACTAGATTCTCACAGGCTTGAAGAGTTGAGGCTGCTACAACTAAAGTATCAACTTGTGTGTTCTGTTCTCTAAGGACTACTTTGATTGAGAACGCATTGAAAAGTTCAGTAGTGTCGCACATAGCATGTCGATTGTGTTTTAACCAGTGTTTCACGGGGACGCGTCCTGCAGGGTCGGGGACACGTTTCCATGTTTCCTGCGTCCTGGGGACTTGGGGACTCCTGGGCGAAACTTTCCCTCCCCAACCATGCCTTTGGGAATTTTTTTTTAATGTTTTCCCATTATTTTCACATTTTACAATTCCTACTTGGTACTACTTAGAAAATAAACTGATATATTTAGTATTTTCATTGGACAATCATTAATATACATCAAATGAATTATTATTTTTGATATTTTATTTTATTTTTATAATTTTAGAGACGTCCCCACGTCCCCCCTGAATATCCGTAAATTTGGGGGTGGTCTCCATGCGTCCCGAATGTGCGTTTCCCTGCTCCCACGTCCCCCTGTCCCGGAAACTTGGGGGAACAATGGTTTTAACTTCTCATTATTTGTGGCAAATTGATTCTTTACTTGTTAAACTATGTGGTTTGAATTACATATATTTTCCAATACCTTTATATGCACACCTCTTGCTAATTCTAGTCCTAGGAGTAAGGCTTTGTACTTTTCTACGTTATTTGTGGAGTGAAACTCCAATCGATAAGAACAATCCTGTGCCAACACCCATTCTAGAATGAGCCCTATCGAAATTCAACTTTCAACTTCCTATAATTTTTCCTCTTGCATTTTCTCTTAGATTTGTTGATGGATTTTTGGGGCTAAAGAATGTGCTAGGATTTCACAGTTCACCAATGTTCCCCCAAGTTTTCGGGACGCAGGAGCGAGGAAACACACATTGGGGATGTGTGGAGACCACCCCCAAATTTTAGCGAAATTTGGGAGCGGGGGGAGCGGGGGGAAGGGGGGACGTCTAGGTCTTAATAAAAATTAATATCATAAATTATTAAATCTCGACAATAACAATTCAATGATTCATCCCATGTAAACTACTAAAAGTAAATAATAAATAGTAAATACTAAGTTTATCATTGTGCAATGTAAATCAGAATATANACACGTTTTACAATTCATTGTGATAATTTTCAAATTTGTCATTTGAATCTTGATATTCATATTTCTAATTTCAGTCATTGTAATTGAAAAGTTGAATCAATTATATTGCATGCTAAAATATTGAAATAGTAAATTACTAAAGACTAAACCTGAAATAGAGACTAGAAAACAATTAAAATTAAAATTTGGTTTTTTTAAATTGAAATTGGGAAAATTGTGGGGCGCGTCTAGGAGCCCCCCAATTTCCGGGAGGGGAGTGTGGGAGCCCCCCTTCACCGGAGCGTGTTGCAGAAGAGGGGGACAACGACCCCTTGTGTGCTTTAGAGAGTTTACTGATTTTGGGGACGCTGGGAAACGTTTCCCCAGGAGCCCCCTAGCCCCTGACCCTGGGGATTGAGTCCCCAAACCATCATCAACTATACACACAATGCATTCATTGGTTCATCAGTGTCTTCTATACGATATTTTCTTGGAGGCTCTCGATACAAGGTAATGAATGTACTGTCATAGGTTGAGATATGAACATATGATAAATCCATTTGCAAACTACCACTAAACTAGCGGCCCATTTCCTTGTCAATAACATACCCCAGGAATCTAGGACATTAATCACCACAATATCCATCGATACTGAGTTGTCTGGATACACTACCAGATTAATCTTAAAATATTGAATTAGTCCAAAGACCTTGATTTCCTTGAATCCATGGCACATATGTTTTGGCAAGGTCAAGTGATCTTAAGGTCTATTGGGTTCATTACTTTGAGTGGCATAACATTGGTGGATGCTTATGAGTCTAGCATGCAATTATGTAACAAGAGATCGTTTAGCACCAATGATATGAAGAATGGGTTGTGACTGCCATTTTTCTTCCTTGGTTCCATCATTTGCAAAACTACCAGGGTATCCTCAATGTTTTCCTCAACGTTTTTTTGGAGACCTAAGGTTTTCCTTGCTTGTTCCTTTAGATAAGGATCCTTCATCAATTCTAAGAGGGAGATTGAGACATGCACTTTGTTAAAATGTTGCGTTAAATTGATATCTAAATTTGCAAAGGCGCATGCAAGAACTTTTATTGATGTGAAGGTTTTGGTTGTTTCAACTGCCTGATTTGGATGGGAAATCATGGGAGAAACCCCTTAATTTTCTTTATGTTTCTCAATTTCTTGTTGTTTTGCCTTACCTTTCCTTTGGTAGGTTGTTATGTCATTTTCTTGCATTTTTTTGTTCCCATTGTTTCTTGTAAAAGGATCACGTCCGACTTTTGGACCAAAAGCAGCCTTTTTAAGGCAAGTTTTTTTCGGGTACTTGCCAGAACCCTATTCAGGGCTTGCACTACTCTAAGTGCCCCAATGATTGTTTTCTTCTTTTCATTTGCTTGATCCTTTAGAGCCTGCTACTGTGCTGAAGAGATGTGTGGGTTTTCCCCTTCCTTTCTCCCTTAAGAGTTTGCTAGGGTTTTTCCCTAACCCTAAATGGATAGAGGAGGGGTCTAGGGTTTTTGGGATGTCCCCAGAATGAAGGTGAAAACGAATAGCTGAGGTTGAAGAAAGAAAGAAGGAGTCTGCCCCTTGTGAGGCAGAGTGAGATGTAGGGGGATAGGGAACTGTGGGTAGAGAGGGTTGCGTTTGTTGTAAAGGGTTGTTCTGAGACAGTGGGGGCAGAGAAGTGGTAGAAAAATGAGTAGTGGGGAGGGGTGCTCCAGTGTGCATAATTTTGATGTTTAGAGCATTCAGAGAATGTTCTAACAAAAGAATATTCGATGGAGATTTAAGTTTCTTACCTGGAGGGTGATTCGTCTCTTGTCGCTTAGGTTGTGCTGCATCCTCGCAATGTTCTTCTATTCGTTGATCTGCATGTTCTGAGGCCTAGGAGGGTTCTTTCGCCTCTCTGTTGTGGCATTTTGCCCTGCGTCCGAGTTTTGTTCTAGCTTCCTCCTTTTTTGCTTCATCCCTGAATCTCCATCTTTTACTTGCCGGATTTTTTGAAAATCCTAGAGGGCAATTTTTCGCGATATGCCCAATTCCATGGCATTTGTGGCATCTAAAGGGGACTCCTTCGTAATCCAGAATTTGCCTTCTGTTTTCATTTCCCCAAATTAGCTTTAGATCCTCTTGAAGACCAGTCCTGATGTTGAGGGAGACAAGGATGTGGGCTACAGATCTTCTCCCAGTGGTCTGAAAAGAAAGATCAACATCTATAAACGCTCCCAAAGAGTTTCCAATGTCCTGGAAAGAGTCCATGTTCCAAAACTCGCACAAGAGACTTTGAAGACGGACCTAGACTGGTTAGCTATCCATTCTTTCCCAATCAACATAAAAAAGCAGTGTCCATTTCTTAAATAGGATGGGTATGGATCCGACGCTCCAGTCCTTCTATAGGACCTTGTCAACATCTTTTGCATTGTTGAATTTGAATCCGAACCAGCCTTTGGTTAGTGCACTGGTTTCCGACGCATATTGTAGAAGATTCGAGCAATTTGTTCTGACCCATTCCTCCAAACCATCAAGGATAGGGTACCTCCCTCGGATTTTTCCAACCAGTGCTGTTTCTGCCATTTCCCCTGCTTGACCTATCGAGACATGCACCCCACAAATCAGACTTAGACGACCTTTTGTGACATTTAAGCATTTATTCTTCCCTCTTTTCTTGGAGGAATTCTCAGAGTCGGCCTTGCTGCTCTTCGAACCCTCCTTTTTTCCGCTGCTGCTCTTTCTAGATTCAGATTCTATAGGGTTTTCTTGTAAATCCACTGGTCGGAGGAAAGAGGCTATGAAACCCTTCAGGTAGCGGTGCGGATCTCCATCTGGATTGTTCAGGATTAGTAGATCCGGGGGTTCAAAGAGAGATCCTGGCCACCCATCTTACAAAAATTCAAAGCATGTGAGCAGTGTTGGTTCCAGATGTGGAGTTGGGTCCGATGTAGGTCCTGGTGGTGGATCCGTGTGCTAAATAGTAGAGTCGGTTTGGTGGCCAAACCCTAGGTTAGCTTGTAGTTGTGGAGAGAACAACGAATAGGGGTTTCCTCCTAACGCCGGGTCAAGGGGCCTAACAACTAGTGGAATCTGGGAGTCTGCTTCAGTCGCCTTCGGTGGATAGTGCGGCACTGAATTGCTAACAACGGAGGCCATTAAACAGGAAGTGCAAGACTGAAGCATAACTGTCAATGCTGGTGAGTGTCGGAGTGAGGAAGCTGGTGAGGTGTGGATGGAGAAATCCCCGAGCTAACGGAGTGACGAATATTTGTTGTCCTTGCCACAGATACTTTGTGTAATCTACTTGCTCCTCATCTTCATGAGCCATTTGGCTCCCTGTCGCTGCTGGGTCAGGATCCAAAGGCTTCCGCGTTGTTTGCTTGGAGAGGGGACGAGTGACAGGTTTTCAGGGGCTGCAGGGCCAACCCCTCATGGCTAAGGAAAAAGCGCAGTTCTGCATCCTCTCCAAAAGCTCCATTAATATATATATATATATATATATATATATATATATGCAATTTTCAACCTTTTCTCTTCAACCTTTTTGAACTTTTCAACCTTTTCTCTTCCAAGTGCTTTGGTGAAGATGTATGCAATTTGCTTCCTTGCGGAACAATGTCTGAAATGAATTGTCTTTGTCCTCTACATGATATTAAATCATATGGTACTTTGTGTTGATGTGCGTAGTTCGATCATGGAATCTGGGATTCTTGGCCAACTTGATTGCAAAAGTATTGTCAGGCAAAAGAGGAGTAGAATTCCTTTGTTTCTCCTACAAATCTTCAAGTATATTCTTGAGCCATATAATCTCCTATGTTGCTTATGTTGTAGCCACATATTTTACCTATGTTGTGGAATATGCTGGAAAAGACTGTTTACATAATCTCTAGGAAATAGTTGTTGATCCAAGATTCATGAGGTAGCTAAAAGTAGTTATTCCATTTTCTTTCCATTAAAGTCTGAATTAGAAGATCCAATTAGTTTGAGGTCATCCTCCTAGGAATATTTGGGTCCAAGGTCTTCAGTCCCCTTCAAGTATCTTATAACTCTCTTTGTAGTAGACCAATGCCCTTCATACGGTTTTTGCATGTACTTGGAAAGGATCCCAACGACAAATGAAATATCTGGTCTAGTGGTGGTAAGGTTGATAAGACTCCCCACAAGCTGTTTGTACTTTATTGCATCCTCAAATTCATTTCTTTATTTTGATGCGAGCTTCAAATTTTGTTCCATTGGAGTAAAGACTCTAGAGAGGGTTATGTCATGCCGAAATTACTCGGTAACTCTCCAACGTACTTCTTCTGGGAGATGAATCTATATTTTGGATTCTAAGTCACTTCAATACCAAATTAGTTGTGAAGTTGCAATGTAGTTTTCATTGTTCCTGATCATCAATAGACTAAGTCACCTGACACGGGGACACGGGACACGAAGGACACAAGGATTCGAGTGTCTGACACCGACACGCTGACCCCCGGAATAACGACACATTGGACACGTTATATATATATATATATATATATATTTAAAATAAAATGAAATATATTAAAATTATAGACATATAGATCCAAATTTTTACAAATATTCAATATAAATCAGAATCAATACACATTTAACATTAGTATTACACATTTACAAATCAAATCAGTAATAACAATTAGTTTATGAGACACAGAGATATCATAGTCATACATCAAGATGTCAATACTCAGGAGTCAAAACCATATTTCTCATTAAGTCATGAAAATCAAAATGTATAATGTATTACATAGATATCGAAATGCCACTGGCAATAGTAAATACAAAAAGGTGTAGAATCTAGATCAAAATGGAAGAACGAATAGTCTCATCTATCAGTAGTCCTCGTCCTCCTCCATGCCTGAATCAACAAACTCATCATTGCTCTCCTCCTCCTCCTCCTCCTCTTCAACCATCCGAGGATCAATATCTGCTGGTGTGGAGGATGACCCCTCCAAAGGATCTCTATCATCAAATGTCACTGGCTCTAGCACTGGATCATTAAGATCGAGGTTGGCTAATGCCAACTTAGTGCTGCTGCCTAAACCCATATCATCAGGAAAGACATCCCACATCTTTGTCTTTCCCTTCACCCATTCCTCCCTCTTCTTGTAAATAAGACGAAGGTTGGTGTGCACATACACCATCGTCTTTGGTCTGGACTGAGGCAAACATACTGAGGAAATTCGTGGAATTAGCAGTAGCAGTCAACGAATTGTTTTGCAACAACAAACTGTTTGGGGTTTTGATATTTGGAAAGAATCTTAAAGTCTTTTCTTCTGAATTCGTGTATATTACAGAGGGAGCAGCAGTGGTGGAGTGTAATGAGTGTACAATCCACATTATTGCGGCAGCAAACACCTTGTCTTAAGAACATCTGTGGAGTGAACTGTTTTCGGTGGCCTAATGACTGAGGTAAATTCGGAACAGCAGTGACTGCAATTTTTGCAGACCCGAAATTGCAGAGAAGGTAAACTTTTTGCAGAAGCAGACGAATTTGTGAAGACTGTTTGGGAGCAACAGAAATTTATTTGGTCTTTATCTATGCAAATCCGAGAAGATGATGAAGATAGACCTCGCTGATTAAAGGAGAACTTGTGGGCTGAGGCAGCAGTACATTAAAATATTTTACAGTCTTATCTTCTCTGATGTTTGGGCATGAACAGTTCGCTGACCATTGGGCAGCAGATCTGAGGAAGGGTTTCCACAGTCCATACACCAGTCCTGAAATTTCAATACAAACAGTCTGAATATTTTTGGGGCCAATTTTTTTGTGGTTTTCTTATCTTGAACAATAATCAGTTCTTCTTGGCATGTTAAAGTCTGTGGAGTGTAGCAGGTAGCTACAATGACAATTTTGAAGAAAAATAATGATGGTTGAAGTCTTTTCTAAAATTCTGAGTGGTAACTTATATGCACAGTCATGTACAACCGACAAAAGGTTTTTGACTGAGCATAGCCTTGGGTGACGTAATAAGACATTGATATGATGATGTGACAATGTACAGTGACATTCACAACCAGTCTCCAAGCTTGTCTGAGGTTGGCTACTGAATTATGATCAGCATGCACACAAAACAAGTCCAAGCTTGCAAACCCAAGGTAGCAATAAAAGTGGTAAGTCCTAGAAATGGAAGTATTGGGGTTTGTTTGTTTTGTCTGTTTTATTGCAAGCCTGTGTGTTTAGGGTTTCTTCAGTATTGACATGCACAGTTGAGTGACAAACGGGTGATGAGGCTTGAATAAAGCTCATCCTTAGCATAGAAAGAGTTCACTTTATCTACAACAGTCTCTTAGGGTTAAGATAATCCTTAGTAGCAGCTTGAGTAAGGTCAAGTATACAGTGACAATATATATATATACAGTGACATGATTGCATAAGTATATACAATGGTGTATTGATGAGGATGACGGTGCCTTGATGCCTATTGCTTGTTACCTTACGTTGATGTTGATATGATGATATGATGCGCTGTATAATGATGAAGTTGCATACTATAAAGTGATGATAAAAGTCAGCTATAACATGCATGGTTGAAGTCTGACACAAATCCTATGATGATGGACACTTGTGTATATGGATGATGACACTATATTTGATGCCTATGAGTTGTTGGTGAACATGTTGCTTGAGAAACATGAAAGCAAACTAGATGATGGGAGACCTTTGTGCTTGATATGATCCCTAAACAATAAAACTAATGATCAGTGAAAGCACCTGTTTGATGACTAAGCAGGGTCCTGTTGCAGAGTTGATGCTCTTCTTATTAGTTGGTGCCGATACTAATCGAGAAGATTATTGTCTTCCATGCACAATTAATAAAGATCAAATTACAAATATTCTTGTGTTTGTTGATGTGATGATTGTATGGTTGATTTAGCTCATGAGTTTGATTATGCAATTGATGACATAATGATTGATATGCTTTAACTGATTAAAAGAAGGTAAAAAGTTTATAATTGCTTTCACACTGATTCACCCCCCTCTTAGTGTGGCCATTGTGTCCAACAACCTGGGATTTGAGATGACCAATACCGTAGATAGCATGGGAGTTGATTTTTCCTCCAATTAAAAATCTCTTGATGGTGATGAAATCAATGATTTGGTCCTCTAGATCTCTTTGTTGATGTTTGCTAGCACTCTCCCTCTCATTCCCCCACAACTGCAAAGTGAAATGAGCAAAAAAAAAAAAAAAAAACCAAAAACGCCACTTAAAGGTGGCTTTCAGGCACCTGGGCGATTTCTTAGGTCGTGACGCAATTTTTTGAGGAAAAATTGCGATTTTTCCTAAATCGTGCGATTTCTGATTTTTCGTCAAAACTCACGATTTTTTTGGGCTGAAAAATCAGCACCTAGAAAAAATTGTGATTTTTTTGCATGGTTCCGTTTTTTTCGGCGAAATTTTCAATAATGGTTATAGATATTGGCGATACATCATCCACATAATGAGGCTAACCCAACGACGATATATCGCCCAATATTTAAACCAAAATTTTTGGCTATCTTTTGTCGATTTTTCATGATAAATCGACAATATTTTAGAAAATATCACGATGTTTTGGAAAATATTGCCTTGCTAATAAATAATACATGGAATTTAGGAAATAATGTTGCGGGATGGGTTTGTGACATTGTTATTAGAATTGGACTGAAATCGGTCTAGTGGAGTAATAATGGGTAATATTAAATTCTTAAAGTAAAAGTGGCATTCTCCTTGTCTTTCATTTTCTCTCCCTTTACTTAAATTTTTAACATTACCATTAATTGTTTCAGATGTTTGAAAGTGTTTCCAACCTCATCGGACTTCATTTGCAAAAAGTAGAATTTTAGGTCCCATTCAAAATTCAATAGACTTAATGGTTTTTAGGATTTCAAGATTGCAAAGTTTCCACTGAATTCTATCATGTATGAGGGTATGGGATTGGCATTTAATCAAGCACATCAACCACTCTATGTACCTTGATGTTATTGGTGTTAATTGTTGAACTCCTGAGTCATGACGTTAATAAAATTGTACTATTCACTCAAGCAAAATTACTTTTTAAGCATGGGGAGTTTTTTCTACGCTATTTTAACGATTGGATTAGGAAGTTTCATCAAAATTGTAAGGTGTTGAGTCATTGACTAATGTCCTTGGAGGATCAATTTTGAGATTTGAGGTAGAGGCAAGGACTAGAGCCGAGAGGAGGGGGGCATATGGTGTTATTGATTGATAGAATGCCAATATAGGTACCCTATGAAAAACTATTGAGATACATCACTAGCACATTGAAGTTAGGGGAGGGAGGCATAGTGTGCTATTGATGAATAGGATCCCAATATAGGAACCCTATGAAAAGCAATTGAGATACATCAATAGCACAATTGAACTAATGACAATATGAGATACAATGATTATCTTTTTTTGGTGATCCATGAGTCGGGGACTCGGGATCTAGGATACGATTCATTTTTATGCATGATGTATCACTAGACGTCTTATACATCTTATATATTGGTTTTCCTTCCATATTCATGTGGCAATGTGTTTATTTGATGTTCTTGTTTCTTTAAATGTTTAAAAATTGAAAAAAAAGAATATCTTTGTATTTTTAAGTTTGCCAATATATTGTCGATGTTTGCCGACATTTTCGCTAATAAATTCGATAATTTCTTTTTGGACCCTTGGCGATATATTTAGAAAGTTGAAAAAAAAATATTTTTGTATTTTTTAAGTTTGCCGACATTTTCGCTGATAAATATGATAATTTCTTTTGGACCCTCGGTGATATATTCGATGAAATGATATTTGTAACATTGCTCACGCCCCTCTGCCTCTCTGGATCACTGTCTCAGGATTCACCCCTCTTCAATGAACTGCGCCCCCACCGCTTTGGAATTTTCCCACAATGTCTTGTGAATGAATTATGTGCTCTGAATTGGATCGATCTGACTTAGAAGCAGTGTCTGCCTCAGATCTAATTTCCCTCTGCCTCAGATAAGATATGCCTTATCTATCTCAGATCCAAAGTCTCTCTCTCTTTACAAGGCTTTGCCCTGTCCTCTCAAGAATGCATGCACTAATTTGCCCTCCTCTTTGGATACCAGAATCTCACAAGTGATCATCGATGTTTTCCTCTTGAATAGCTTTTTCTAATCCGTCAATGCGATTAGGGTTCCAAAACCCTAATTCGAGGTTCATGCGCAAATCGCACTAGTGCATTAAAAAATGCAAGCATACAGTGCAATGTGCAAATATCATGCACATGCATCATGCAACCTCCATGGACATGCACACCTCATCAAGCACATTCATGATGCACCTCACCCAACAACATGAGAAACTTACCACTGCACTCCTCACATCCAACCAAAAGAAGTCATTGAATCTCTACATGTCTTCACGTTAGAAAGTGGCAACAAGGAAGGTCTTCTATCATTGCATGTGTCCTTGCATGCTAGAAACTTTAAACATGAAGCTAAATGAATTAAAGTGATTTCCCTAAGTTTAGACTTAGGAAAATACATTAATTAATCTAATTTGATTTTGACTTAATTGAATGACTTTTATAAAGTGAAAAGTAAAATAATTTAAGTAATGGCTAATCTAATCTTGGCCATTGATCTCACCGGAGGATTACATCCATTGATCCATAGTGTTGGTTAGGGTTTTCGCTTAGCCATTGAGTTAAAAGAAGATTTGGTGAAGAGGACACATACACAGAGACAAACAGAAAAGTCAAAGAGAGAAGTTTGCAGAGAAGACGAAGGAGCACTCACCCGGAGGATTCGTCATGTTACTAGGCAGAGCACAAGGCTGTACTGGATGACACTCAAGGAGGTCGTAGGCAACAAAGGGAGGTCGTACATCAGCTGTACGAATTTCGTAAAGCTGACGCAGAGGGTCGTACAACTACACAAAGGGGCCGTATTGTTTGTTAGGCTTCCTTATTGATTTTTGTAGAGGTTCTATTTTGCCAGGTTTGGGTGTGTTGAACCACTAGATTGTATTTGTTCCATATCTTCATAATAAAATTTCATATCTAATTGCTGCACTGGTTTTCCATACCCAAAACACAGTGTCTATATTAATGTGATTGTTCTTGATGTTTCTTAGTATTTACTTTTCGTTGCATTACTAGTAAAAGAAACTCATGTGTGGTTATCAGTAGAATTTAAAATATATTGTTTAGCCCTAGTTTGAGTTTTAAAGGAAAATTTACATTGTATGAGAGCTCTATTGAGCTAAATTTGAGAAACTATAGAAGTATTGTTAGATCGGGGGCAGATTTATTGAAGACACAAACCTAGAGTTTAGATCTAGGGTTTGACAGGTACACTTTACTATGGCCGTGCAACTGAGAGTTGAGGATAGACTCCAAGGGGCTCAAAACTTTCCTACTTGGAAAGAAAGGA
>LPNX010280315.1:275347-305472 GCA_001517045.1 Pseudotsuga menziesii
AGAAAAAATTAAAAAAGTGCC
Organism: Pseudotsuga menziesii; assembly: GCA_001517045.1. NCBI lineage: Eukaryota > Viridiplantae > Streptophyta > Pinopsida > Pinales > Pinaceae > Pseudotsuga > Pseudotsuga menziesii. The sequence goes on from LPNX010280315.1 coordinate 275,369, forward strand.
TATGCTTCGCTACCAGGGAGCATGCATAGCCCCGACGGGTTTGAATCACGTTGTTGCCCTTGCGGGGGAAAATGAGACTTGCATCATACAATGGATGAGTGCTCATTGACTAATTTATGACATTTATACTTTTGCATCATTTAGATATATCATATGCGTTTCGATGATTTAGCGTCTAAAGACACTTTTTGGTGGAGCACTTGTTTTGAGGACTAAAAGAAAACCATCTGGTGAACTTGGCCACACTGACCAAGCCACATACTTCATAGCCAAAGACACAGAAAAACATGGAGTCTATCATGCATAGGGGTCAAGATAGGGAAAATGATCTTCAATCTCACATGTCCCAATCAAATACGTGTCATGGAAAAAATCAACTATCGATGAGCTGGATGTATGGGGATAAGTGATATATGGAATCAACATTGCAGTAAAGTTTAAAAGTTGTGTAAAGCATGGCATAAGCAACAATCTTCAACATCATATTCTTTAATCACTCTCAACACAAGTTTAAGCATTAGTACAACATGTAATATAAACATATGTCACCATAATCATCATTGCATAACAAGTCCAAGTATACATCAAAGAACAAAATCCTACCAAGGAGCCATATACCTGATCTCACCATATATAGGCCTCTACATGATATTCCCATATGTGAACTATGTACCATATATGTAGCTCTACTCAAATGAACTAGGTCATTACTGTAGTCATCTCAAAGGACAAGATCTACTGCTGAACATAGGATCTGAATGGATCATGTTGCAAAAATGATCCATGCTGTATCCTCATCAATATGTTTGGCTCATGAAAAAGAAAGAGAACAATTTGCATGCTACATGCTGCACCATGGTAGCCTAGCTACAATATATGTGATAACATCTGGCTCCAACTGGGACAAGTGTTCTAAGAGAGAGAGCGCTTGAGAACCTCAGACATCTTTGGTCCGCAGCACCATCTCAACAACAAATATCCAACACTTCAACTTCCTGCTTCCTCTTCAGGTGTACCTGTTCCTGTGCACATGGAGGCAAGAATACCAGAGCAACATGTATGGGAAAAATATATGCATAAAATAAACTCATAATAGAAATGCTGGAAATAAAATGCTGAAAAAAAATTCTATTCTGAACAATTTCAAAATTAACAGACACAATTAAACTATGCAAGGGGCCAGACTCAATGGCCAAAAGACTAAAAAAGGCTTTGGACACATGCAATACTTAGAAAAGAAAAGACTCACACTACTTCTCAAAGGAGCTTATTAACTATCCTACCTACTCTAACCTAACCAATCAGACAAGTGCTAATTAAAGTCATAAATCCAATGCAACCACCTGCTGAATGGATTGATTGATCTTTCTTTGCAGTTAATGATATAACAAGTCAGAGATGGTTTGGAAGAAATGTGGATGAAAATCAAAATCATTCTAACATGCTGCTTGATATTCAAAAAAAGATGTGGCTCACACCACTTCTCAAAGGAGCTTATTAAGTATCCTACCTACTCTAACCTAACCAATCAGACAAGTGCTAATTAAAGTCATAAATCCAATGCAACCACCTGCTGAACGGATTGATTGATCTTTCTTTGCAGTTAATGATATAACAAGTCAGAGATGGTTTGGAAGAAATGTGAATGAAAATCAAAATCATTCTAATATGCTGCTTGATATTCAAAAAAAGATGTGGAATAAAATCATGCCAAGGCTGGAACTGGTTTTTACAGGCTTCATCCATAAAGATGGCAATGAGATCATAAAAATAACGAGTTTGACCTTGATGGAAGCAAACAATATGATTCATAATTCAACCCCTCTAGGAAATTCTTTGCATTCTCCTCTGCCAGACTAGAACATTCAATTCTATTCACTCCAAGAAAAATGGAGGAACCAAATGAGGACAAGTTGTAATGTGATGGAAATGAGATCTAGATTAACCCTACTTGTTGTTCAAAAATAGAGAAAAGATAATATTGATCTTTGTACACCTTCTCCAACCACCAACAAGAAGACTTGATAGATCGAAAAATATTATTCATTAGGGATGACTGAAACAGAAAATGAAAAGCTTTACCAACGACTAATTGGCATTCTTGAGACTCCTTATTAATAACTTCGCATGTCAATTTTTGATTTGAAAATGAAACAACAAAAGTGGATCCTTCAAGCAGGGATGGGGGGGTGGATTGAAAATAGAAGCTTGATTTGCATCACCTGAGATTGTTAATCCTGACTCGTCATGAGATAAAAGAAAATGGTCAGGAAAGGTTACACGGTTTAGGCTTAGGTTGACCATCTCCAATGTTGCAAAGAGCCAAAGGATTTTGATTTGGAAAAGACACTTTATCAGATTCATGCAGAATATGAGCAATCTCTTCATAAGTGTTTAAGGATCTATCCCAGAATAATAAGGGCATGGTTGATATTTGGTCTTTAACAATATGATTTTCAATCATGCTACTATCATGGTATTTCATTTTTAAGGCCTCCTTTATTAAATTCTCACAACCAGATGAGCGAGGATTTTCATCAAGGATCACATCATCTTGGTTACTTGAATAAAAAATTAAGTTAGGGTCCTCACTCACAGTTTTAGAAAATGAAGCACTTAAAATAATCCTTTGCACATTTTTCAATATATCATCTTGAGATGCAGAAGGATGATTAAGGAGGTCAGCCATAACTTCTTTTCTAAGTGAAGGAAACTTCGCTAACTGCTCTTGGAGGAACTCTTCAAAAGAAAACCTATCCATCTGAGGGGAGTGGTTGAAGGAATCCTCAACAAGTTGATTACATGTTTCATCTTCATCACTATTGATAGAAGGCATAACTTCAACAATAAAAACTGGGTGAAAGGGGTCCTCTCCAGAATTTATATCACTAAATATTTCAGCCATAGGATCGGAAGAAGGAGAGGTTTGATTTAATAGTTCCATATCATCAGATTTATTTCCCCATTCTTCTAAGAATTTCTGTTCAAACATGCTGTACCCAGAAATGCTATTGGCCTTCAAGTTCAAAAACCAGTGTTCAACTGTTCCCCGAAACAACGTGGCCAACAACCTCATGCAGACATCCTCATGGGTTATAGATAATTCTTTAACAACTTCTCTAATGAGTTCAAGGTGCCTTTTAGCAGATATTTCAGAACTTCCGTCAACTGTAGGTAACTTATCACGAATATGAATAGGGACTTTATGAGGATACCCATCGATTCCAGAGAAGTCAAAAACTTTCAGTGGGATGAATGACCTTTTCGCCATGGATAACAATCACTCTATGATTAGGGTAGATCGCCACTGGAGTCACATAATGGAGTTTGTAAGGATGGGTCGGTCCTCCAGTGGAGTCGCCAGGTGAATGAATTGCTGTGTTCACCAACAGATTATGTTGTAGGAGAGGTGAGTGAAACACATGTAGTGATTTTAAAAATTAAGCAAATAAAATGTAATCACTGAAATTAAACCGGATGTTATATGAATGATAAGAATCTAAACGCATTCACATACACCGAAGGTAAATGTGATGAACCAAGGTAAGCCTCTACCTCCCTGACAACAACGCCAAAAATGTTATCACAATTCTTGTAGTTGCCTTTCCCCTCTGCCATTCTGGATAGGATCACCTTACAGGGCAACTACAAAAATTGTGATAACAGTAGCCATTGACTTGATGAAGTGGCTTGCAGTTGGAGCAAAGAAAAGAACCTGTGATTCCTGCCTGTTGTTGGATGAGATACTTTTATCATAATGAGATTCTACTCGAGTCTTCATAATTTCAGATGATATGAATAAGAAATCTTGGTTGCACTAAGAGTAGTTAGGTGCTCTACAGGCTAGTATGGGGGAGAATCTCCACATAATCGAAAAATATATTCAATCAACTAAATAATTTCAATCTGTGGAGACGGCAAACAAGGGATCAAAATTCTTCAGGTGTAAATTTTTTTAAACATGTAAAAATTTTAAGATAAAAGAAAATTACACCTCAAGCAATTGGATCCCTCTCAGTGCTTGGTAGATTTGGGTTTAAGATGGATCAATGTTGGTGAATAAAACCAACATAGATAGATAAACATGCCAATTTCCAATGATAGGACTTTCATGAGCATGAAGATTTTTCACCATATAATTGTACCATTGAAAGAACTAGAATATCTACATGCTTGATATAGATGGGTAGTTACATAAATAAATTAATAATATTATGAAGACGAAGTCACTTTGTTGATGAGAAGTCCATATTCTATTATTGATCAATAAAATAAAAAATAAAATAGAAGGGTAAACAGAGATCGTTTGATCACGTGCATAATATAAGGAGCACTAACTTGAATGTAATAGTATGTATAATAATGCTGCTTGACACCATAACCATCCATTTTACCTTGTGATTAAGGTCATTATGTTGCTTGTTGCACCTATTCGTAGGTCTGCCTACGAATTTGATCTATCATTCAACCATTATTCCGTTGCTGATTTGTGATCCTCTTGCTCCCTGAAGTGACCCTATATGCAATCCACAAATCGTAACTGGAACCCTAACTGATCCTGCAACTTGCAGAATTTGAGCTCCAGTTCCTTCTTTGCATCCTTGTTTAGCTCTAGGATAATGTCAAAATTATTATCCCATTCTTTATTCATGTCGTTTGTCTTCTTTAGAGAAACACTGGCCAGTTTATCAAATTTTGTTGTCCAAAATACCATTACATTTAACCTTGGTCCTTAAGTATATTAATGGGAAAAGGGGTTAAGACTCCTAAGGTTGAATAGAAGAGGAAGTATTGAACCTCAATTGGCGTATTGGAAGTTTTGATGCACATAGTTTGAGAAATATTAAATTAATTAAAAAAATCAAGATCTCAAAATGTTACAAGAAGACATGATTCCCACTAGAATCATGGGAATTGGTCATGAAAGATCTCCAAAGATGGTTAGCATTTGCAAGCTAAACATAGAAGTCCATAATCTCAGGAAAGAGGTCCATAACATACATGATAGATTGATTAAATAATTGGGTAAATTTTTGCACTGGGTGAAACTGATGCACCAACAGATAACACAACTGATTGAACATATAAAAGTTACAAACTTGTTCACTAAGGAAACACTTCAAGGAAATTCAAGATCTCATGTGTCACAAGGGGGTGTTTAGTTCACAATCCTGACCTTTCAATAGGTTGAAAGTTAAGATCATGATGGCTGCAATATGTTTGGCGATCTTTCTTGCTTGCACTGCCTCTGAGTTTTATTGTTAGGTATTTAGTTAATTGCTTTATTAAATATAATTAGGGTTTGATGCAATGTCTTGTTTTTTCTTCTATCATGTTGTCAGAATTTACTAATTTAGGAATGATGCTGTAACATGTTGTTTACCATTATTCTTTACTTCAGAGGATTTGATCTTTTATTGGGATTGTCCCATCTTTAATAAATGAGTTCCTAAGTGATTTTGGAGGATGTTCCAATCTTTGCCCATGTGTCTGAATACAGTCCTCCATAACTTGATTAGACATGCATAGGAATAGTGACATGCTGCATTCATCTAAAAAATTCGGTTAAAACTCTCACAGCTTCATGTTTCACTTTTTTTTGCTTGTGCTATTCAAGGCAGGCGAAGACAAAATGAATACTATGTTATAACATTTAAGGTGTACAAGGAACAGAATGATTTATTCTCATTCTATTCAATATTGTATTCCCAATAATTACAGTCTGTTGGTTTAGTTCTATCTTCCTCATGAGATAGGCTGGGCCTCAACACATAAAGAAAATCTGAATATCCTTCAACTTTATATCTAGAATTCCTAAAGGATGAACTCTTACTGAAAACATATGATCACAGAGGTTTTGTTCTTTCCTGGCTCTGTTCAAAGCCCTTTTGTTGATGATTCTCACTGATGGTGTGTCTTGGCCTTGACTTTGACATATCATTTATGTATGCATTTTTTCTCTCTCCTCTTCTGTGAAGACTTGTTGTTTCTCAGACAGGTAATATATTTGTTATTAATGATGGCATTGAACACTTTTTGTCATTGACAGTATAGTAGCAAGATTTGGCTGCATTGGCAGTTCGTGTATGAAAATTGATACCAAATTCGAAATATGACGAATATTCAACTTGATATGATACGAGTTTGTTACAATTAACAGAGCAATGGCTAGTTCCTTCTGCTACTGTTTGCTGCAGAACTGAGCACTGCAAGGCACCCATAAATAGTTTTTTCAAACAGACTTTCACCTCACATGCCAGAGATTTCACTGGGTCCTAGCGTGGATGAAAGTTTGATAGTTAAAAGCACACCCACAATTGTTCCTTGCAGTCTTCAATAGGCATATGAATCTATGTTGTTTTTCAAGGCATCGTGAACCAGAGTTATCAGTTAAGTAGGTAGGTCATTGTTCGTGGAAGAAAGATCATTGCTCTCATCATCCACAAAAATAAAAAACAACGAAAGGTCGATTAAGAAAAACATATATATTTTTTAAAATTTGGTAATGGCACGAGTTCGATCCTTAACCAGAATAGCAGGCTTGCAGGCCTATGCAAAATCCTCAAACATGTGGACCGTTAATGGACTTAGAGAGCAATTCGTTCTTCACTTAGCTACAATAAGCCGTGCAGGAAGGGTTCTAATTTCAATGCAGAGTCATTGCTTATGCAGCAAGCTAGAAATATTCTGGGTTATTTGGCATTGACAGGATCTGAAACCCCTTACTGATTTGAAGCTAAGTTGCCAGGAAACTTGGCCATGGGGACGGCTACGGGGACAGGGATGCCACTTTTTGAAGCAGGGTACTTGGGTATGTCTGGGGTACTGTAGATTTCAGATTTCTTCATAAATGATGAATCATGATTCATAATTCTAAATTCAATGATTCATTGAACAATGAACATTCACTTAGAAAATTTGAAGCATAAAATTTGATAAATCATACTCATAGTGGATATCAATTGGAAGACTAGAAGTTACATAAAATTTGATAAATCACTGTACCAGGCAGCTGTAACAAACAGTCAAACTCATATCTGAAGGTATACTTGAAATATGATTTTAAACACCTATTTGTACTGCTGTTACATGCAATAAAAAGTTGCAAATATATTCCTGGGTTGGTGTGACTGTATTTTTCAGTATTAAATACATATGCATATTTTTTATGTGCACATTTGGTAGTCAAATTATGTTCCAAGAATACTGAATACAAAACCATTAAAACATTCCTTGTAAATCAATGCAAATCAGTCCACCAGGTTTGGACAATATCCAGTGGAATTTGAATAGTGTTGCAAAGTGTTTGACATAACTCCTGAACTCCATATGCAGTTAGCAAAAATTTAGTTCAGATTTGGTTGGGGGTCATTACATTTTCTTCGGTTGATTTGCATTTTGTTGAGTTGGGTTTACCCCATGGAGTACCCAAACATGGGGTACGACATACTATTTAGCCTATACGTTCCCCTTTTTTTTATAATGGCGTCTCTGGTATGTAGAGCCAGTACGGGGTACGACAAGGTATGGCAGGAAACATACCTTATGTGTACCCAAGTACCCGGTACAGATATGTGTACCCTTCCCCCGGGTCCGGTTACCTCTGCTACGCAGATTTGAAGTTCCAGCCGCTAGTTTTGCCTCACATGGAATCTATAAACAAATACTTGATTTTATTATTCATTGTAATTTCTCTAGTATGAATTAAATTTAACATGGAAAGATATATGACGTTATCAAAAAGTTTTTAAAATTAATTCAGGTTTGATTGTATATCATAGCATCACAGTGGGCAGACGTGTACAACGATAGATGTACAAAATAACCAACAATTTTGTTGTGGTATTTCTATTTCGATAAATATTAGCAACTATAATCTAAAATTTTGAATTATTTATGTATATTTTTAAAATGTATTTTTATTTATTTATGAGATGTTTACTTCCATATTTTAATTGTGCTAGTTTTTTTTGTTATGTAATTTTTCTGTATCAAATCTTGCTACTATGATTCACAGACATTAATATCTACATAGTCCAACTTTCTTGATATGGTTCTTCTTGCTGGTAATCATCTGTTTACTTGTTCTATTTCTGCTTCTTGACTACAGCCTAAGTATAGATTATATAAAATGGTATGTGAATCAAGTGGTTGCCTCAATTTTATATTTATCAATTTCTCCCATTATTTTTTTAGAGAAAAAAACCTATTTTAGTTTACTGCAAAACAACGAAGATGATTACAGTAGTTACCAAGGATAATCATTTTTCTCATTAAACAGGAAGGGGCATCTGAAGAGGATATTGGCCTTCTTCCAAAATATAAGTTCAAGTCCATTGGAGGTTCTGAAAAAATCGTTGGCGAGAAATCTGGGCCTTTTGGAGGAATCATGAATTTATGCTCTGGAGAATCATCAACTGAACGGGTTCTTTCTGCAGAGGATGCAGTAAGTGATATAATGATTTTATTACCTGGGCATGTTTACTCATTAGGTCTTTTTATATAGACTGATTTTCCTTGATCAACGAATGACATGATGGTTTTGTTATCTGTTATGGTGTGCACATTTGTTTTCTCCATAGAATTTCTTGTGTTTGGGATTCAATTCATATTGATGGATGTTTTGTCTTGATTACAATTTGTTTTGGTTGAAATAAGAAGACCGGCAAAAAAATCTTAATATTGTGTACTTCAGTATCCTGAAGTTGTGAATGTCAATGTATATATAAATGTCCTTGCTAGTCTCTTTTAGTATATTGTTTTCCTTTGTGTTGATTTTTACTGGATTTTGGCATTTATTGCCCTGGAGCTTGGGCTAATTTTACTCACAAGGCTGTTTGGTAAAGAGGACAAAATGATACAACACAGATTATGGTATCAGTCAAAGCACAGTCTAAAGGGAAATATCATATATGCCTTTTATTCCAAGGTTATCTTCACGCCATATGCAAAAATGCAATGACATGGAAGTCGTGACAGTATTTGATTCTTATGCCCCTTACATGTGTTTGATGGGTAAAATGGAATAACGACAAATAAAAAACAATTGAATGAAACATAAATACAATTTTTTTGCGCAGTGTAGAGGTCTAAGTTGGGAATATTTTATAACCTTTAAACTTTATGATCAACCATTTGATCACAACCAAAACAATGGAGCTTTTAAAAAGGTAGGAAGTAGGAAAATTGCCCTTTTTCGTTCTTATCTACCTTTTATTGCTACTATCAATCGACCTAGAGGGATGCTTTAATTTCAATGGAAATTGCTCACCATATATTTTGGACATCAACCATCATATCCTCAGGAATGTGAGTAGGCTTTCCTCTTCAATCTGTGATTCTTAATGTCTTAAATCTAACTTGGGATCTATACTTCGGGCCTCAATTCTTCTCTTCTAAATGTGAATTTTCTTTTGCATAATGCATTTCCCAGGGAAACCCACCAGCCACTTTCCCCCCTTGCTGAGGATGGTACCCAGTGTAAACTGGTTTCTTCAGGGCTCAAGGCTAGGTCAACATCTCAATAACACAATCAGTTCATGAAGAGCAAACATGTCACAAAGTGGGATGGTATCCAGCGTAAACTGGATTCTTCAAGGCTCAAGGTTAGGTCAACATTTCAATGACAATCAGCTCATAAAGGGCAAACATGTCACAAAGTCAGATTCGAACCCAGGTGGGGGAGTGTTGAAAAATTAACTTTGAAGGTCCTCATTCATATTTTTGGTTTGGTGTGATGAGGAGGACTTAGACTTTGTCCTTGTACATTTATGTAATAAGTGAATGCTATATAAATAAAAGTAATGTTTCATACTTTATAGAATGGGTTTCCCTTAAAGTTTATTTATTAATTAAAGTGAATTAATTTTTAAATGTGAGTGCATTAAATGATGGCCCTAGATTTTGTAAAAGTATCTCAACCCTAGATTAGAGAGTTAAGATAGGTGGTTACAATTTTTAAAGTATAAAACAAGAGAGAAAAGACAAAATGAACACACCATTAATGAAGAGAGAGAGAGAGAAGAAGATTGAGGAGAGAGAAGGAATGCCTTAGAGGAGTGGCATGATTCCCAAGGCAAGGAGAAACACAATTCCGAAGGAATCCTGCAGTCCGGACTACAGTACTTGAGCATTAAATGCAGTCACACATGTGTGGGCATGATTCCCAAGAAAGTGACAACAGAATTTATTGCAGATTGTACCAACCATACAACATTAATTGGAGGCACGTTTCCCGAGGCAGACAGTACAACAGAAAGGTACAGGCCGTACAACACATGTGGTACCCTACAACTGTTGATTTGCACATACATTGAGGTATTTTGCTTGCTGCTGTTCCATTTTGGGTATTCTGTCAGTGAGGGTTGAAGGAATTATTTCATGTGTAGGTTGGAAAATTTCTGAGTATTTCTCTTCATAATAATTTTCTTCTTTCTAAGGCTTTCCTTGGAGTTGTAGTTTTGCCTGGTCCGTTGACCAAAACATCTGTGTCTCATGTGTATGATTAATACTTCAGTCTTTGAGAAGATCTTGAAATGGTTGTTTTTATTTCAAGTTTATGAGTAAATTTTTAATCATAAACCCCATACATTCAAGTGTTTGACAGAATGTGTTAATGAAAGTTTCATATTAATGTCATTTATATTATTCATGGTATCAGAGCTGAATTGAAGTAGGGTTCAAGATTGTATTTCACAGTTAGAAGTTGTGTTGTCTTTCAAGTTAAAAGATTTGTTGTAAGTAAATTCCAATGATGAGCATATGGTATGAAGATAGGTTAAATGGAATATCCAACTATCTTCCATGCAAGGTTAGGATTACTGCTGTGCTAAAAGAATGGAAGATATGGAGTTATGCTAACACAAAGATGACCAAACCTACAGATCGGGATGCTTTAGATGAGTTTGAAGCCCTTGAAGCCAAAGCCCAAAGGGTGATCCTAGATGGAGTAAAGGATAATTTCATTCCACATTTGGCAGAGAAAAAAATTGCTAAAGACATGTGGGATACCCTGAACTAGTTATTTAAAGCCAAGAATGAGAACCACAAAATGGCACTGAAGGACAAGCTATACAATGTCAAGATGAACAAAGATGAGGGTGTGGCTTCCTACTTAACTCTAGTGGCGCAAGTCAAAGATGAGCTAGCAACTGTAGGAGATATTGTCCTAGATTTAGAATTGGTGAGGATAGACCTGAAGTGTTTCACCAAGAAGTGCATTGTAGGTAGGGAGAAGCTTCCTAATTGCTCTAGACTATGGGATGATTTTACTCAGGAGGAGATTCGAGAAGGGTCTTTGGGTAGTCAGGTCAATGAAGAGGTGGAGCAAAACGCGGCACTTGCAACAAAAGTTAACAAGAAGAAGAAAGACATCAGTTAGGTCAAATGTTACTGGTGTGGTCAGATGGGACATTATGCCTCGAAGTGTCTTGAGAAGAAGAAAGAGAAGACTGAGAGAGACATGGCAACGCATGCAGCAATAGAATATTGTGCAACGAAGTTTGAACAAGAGTTTTCTCTTGTCACGATTGATTTTAGTATAGGGTGCTCAATTTTTGAGAATCTTTGGGTTCTTGATAGTGGTGTAACCAGACACATGACTAGAATCTATGATATCTTTTAGATAATCACAGAGTTGGGGCTAGGACACTTCATTCAGACAAACATTGATAGTCCACAGATAGGGATATGGGGGGTTGGAACAGTTAGGTCCCAACTAGACCTTGGTGAGATCCTAGAAATACACAGAGTGCTTTTTGTACCTAGGATGAGAGTCGGTAAATTCTCAGTATCATCCTTTGACGATGAAGGTTATGGGATGATGGTGAGGTCTGGCCATGTTTTCCTGTATCAGAGAGATGAGCCAGTTAGGAGATCGTAGGGACATGTTGCATGTTTTGATAAGGTACATTGTACGTCCAGGAGTAGACAGGTTGCTGTCAGAGTCAGAGGATGAAGTGATAGTTGCATCTGATAGACATGGTTTTGATGAGGAGAGTGACTTTCTCCAAAGCACTGGCAGGAGACTCAACCAGTCTAGTGATGGTGTAGATGAGCAGGTGGATGAGGCTACGGTCGAGTCTCAAGCTTCAGAGTTCCAGTATGGAGTTGAGCATGTATGAGAGAGTGATTCTAGAGCAGGGGGGAGCTATTTTAGGAGTCAGAGATGGGGATGGTGATGTGGACCTTCCTCGTTAAGAGGGAGTGTTGAAAAATTAACTCTAAAGGTCCTCATTCATATTTTTGGTGTGGTGTGATGAGGACTTAGACTTTGTCCTTGTACATTTATGTAATAAGTGAATGTTATATAAATAAAAGTGATATTTCATACTTTATAGAATGGCTCTCACTTAAAGTTTATTTAATAATTAAAGTGAATTAATTATTAAATGTGAGTGCATTAAATGGTGGCCCTAGATTTTGTAAAAGTATCTCAACCCTAGATTAGGTAGTTAAGATAGGTGGTTACAATTTTTAAAGTATAAAACAAGAGAGAACAAAAAATTGAACACACCATTAATGAAGAGAGAGAGAGAGAGAAGAAGATTGAGAAGAGAGAAAGAATGTCCTAGAGGAGTGGTCCAATTCCTAAGGCAAGGAGCAACAAAATTCTCAAGGCATCTTGCAGTTCGTACAACAATACTTGAGCATTAAATGCAGTCACACGTGTGGTCATGATTTCCAAGAAAGTGGTAGCATAATTTATTGTAGATTGCACCAGTCATACAACATTAATTGTAGGCACATGTGGGCACATTTCTCGAGGCAGATCGTACTAGAAAGGTACAGGCCGCACAACACATGTGGGGGACGTACAACAAGCTGTACATCTGTTGTTTGGACAAAAATCGAGGTATTTTGCTTGCTGTTCTAGTTTGGGTATTTCTGTCAGTGAGGGTTGAAGGAATTATTTCATGTGTAGATGGAAATTTTTTGAGTATTCTTCTTAATAATAATTTCCTTCTTTCTAGGGTTTTCCCTGGAGTTAGGGTTTTGCCTGGTTTCTTGACCAAAACATCTGTGGCTCATGTGTATGATTGATACTTCAGTATTTGAGAAGATTTTGAAATGGTGGTTTTTATTTCAAGTTTATGAGTAAATTTTTAATCATAAACCCTAGACATTCAAGTGTTTGACAAAATGCGTGAATGAAAGTTTCATTTTAATGTCATTTATTTTCTTCAGGGAGGAACGAAATTTTCCTTTCCCGAAATTTTCCTAGCTACACCCAATTTACTTCTTCCAAATGTGGATTACCCCTAAGTTCTATGAATTATCCTAGATGAACTCTTGAGCTGATTTCTTGGTCCATAAGCTGATTTTTTCATTCGTAAGTAACACGGTTGCATTTTCTCATGGGATGCGGCTATTTGACATAAGGTAGTAGGAATTTTGTTGTTTGTTGTCTTTGTTGTCACATGATTTGGCAATCTAAGTGTTAGCAGACACTAACAATCGCCAGACTGGTGGCATTAAAATAATATCATTCAATTGAAATTTGTCAATGATGGATCAATATTAAAATTACCAATGAATCATGAACTTTGAAACATAAACTGCATATTGATATTTCTCATTAAACCATCAAAATCAAAATGTATTACATAGATATCGAGAGAATGCCACCAGAAAATACAAAATAGAGTAGATACTACTACAGTCTAGTATTTATAGTACTACTAGATATAAAATGAAAATACTAAATAGCCGCAAGGAAGAATCTCGTAGCTCATCAATGGTACTAGCCATTGTCAATTGTTCGCTTAGTCCTCCATGTCAAAATTAACATCACCATCACTGCTCTCTCAAGCTCCAAGAAAGAATGGGTTGGAAAAGGGAAAGCCCGATTTTTAACCCCTGGAAGTCCTTTTTGATGGGGCACATGTCCAAAAAACAAGACACGTTCCTGACACGTGTTTGACATGTGTTGGAACATGTCCAGATTTTGGGACATGAAAATTTTCGTGTTAGACGCGTATTAGGGCATGTGTCGTGTCCTACACATAGAAGACGAGACACGGGGCCTATTTGGACGTGTCCTGTTACTTAGTTTATATGTAAATGCAAACATTGGATGAGATGAAGAGGTTTTCTTAGGTGCTATTCTAAGTCTTTTTCGGGTTTTCTAAAGCAATTTGTTTAGGGTTTGAATGCCTAAATGCAAAATTCTAAATGCAGATCCCAGTATGTTTGAAAAAGCAAACTACGTTTAGCATGAAAGTTCAGATTTTGTAAATTAAATGAGAAGATCCGAATAATTGAACTTGGTTCTAATGCCTTGGTTGCTTGGGTGAAGGAGTCATCTTGCCCCTCTACTTGCAACGCTTCAAATGATTGCCTAATTCACTCCCGGAGGTTGTATAGCTATCTAGAAGCTCTTAATAATGTAGTGTGGCCTTGATATCTCGGTTCCAACCTGCATAAAGAAGAGAAATCAATGATAATGAAGGCACAAAAGATGGTGCGATTTCACCAATTCACCCCACTTGAACAAACTGAAAAATATATATGAACAAGAGAAACAACACACTATAGTAAAAGATGAAGTCGATTTATTGAGATTAGTCACCTCTCCAACTAGAATTTTTAGAAGTTTTACCATCGTCTAATATTTTAAATTCACATAAACGTGAAGAACATCACCTCAACCATGAAGAAACAAACCACAAGAAGCATCCACAAGAGAAAGCAAGAGCCAATATCACTACACCAAGCTCCACAAGACACCAAGAGACCAAATCGATTTGGTGCAAATAAGTTCTCTGTGCTATTACTTGGAAAATTTTTGCTGTACAAAGCGGGGGCGGTTTGATCCTACAGAAAAAGAGAGGAAGGCTCATTCCCTAATGCAAAAGGATTGAGGATTGAGATTAAGCCTCTCCTCAAGCAAATCAAGGGCTGAGAAATATCTCAGCAATTTCATTTTACAAAACAAATAGCTAGAAAAGATGAAGGGGATGAATTACCTCATGCAACCCATAAGATACAACATGATGTCAAGTTAAATGCCTAAGAGGTATGGAGAATCACTAAGGGGGTCCCCTTAACATCACATTTGAGCTAAGTCACATGACACGAAGACATGGGACACATAGGACATGAAAATACGAGTATTCGACACGAGACACGACGACCCCAGAAATCAGACACGTGGACACGTTTTATATATATATATTAAAAAATACATAAAGATCTACATTTTTAAAAACTAGAAGTATATACAATGTACCTCAATCATAATATCATTCAATTGAAATTTGACAATGATGAATCAATAATAAAATTATCAAGAATCATGAACGTTGAACCATAACATGCATATTTGATATTTCTCATTAAATCACAAAAATCAAAATGTATTACATAGATATTGAGAGAATGCCATAGACAAATACAAAATAGAGTAGATACTACTTAGTACTAAGTTTAGTATCTACAATACTACTAGATACAGAATGAAAATACTAAATAGTCACAGGTAAGAATATCATAGCTCATCAATGATACTAGCCATTGTCAATCTTCCTCCTACTCCTCCATGTCAAAGTTGGCATTACTGTCGTAGCTCTTTCCTATATCCTCCTCTATACCCTTTTTGACAAGACACATGTCCACAAATCAGGACACGTTCCTGTCCGACATGTGCTGGAAAGTGTCCAGATTTCGGGACACAAAATTTTTGGTGTCAGACACGTATTAGGGCAAGTGACGTGTCCGACACGTAGAATAACAAGGGACACGGGCCCTATTTGGAAGTGTCCTGTTACTTAGCATTTGGGTTATAACATCATTTACACATACTTTTGTTGCAATACATAATTTCGCCCTTAAGCAATGGAGAGCACACCACCTTGAAGGAGAGAACATATCAGGTCCACATGTAATGCCAGATAGAGATTCTGAGACTTGGGTATTTGTTGGAATTTTTTTTCTTGAGTATCCAAGTTGCTACTTTTTCAAAATTGTCCAATATTTAAATTATCACTAGACGTAGGAATTTTTTAATTTCAGACTTAGGAAAACTCTGTAAATTAATTTAATTAATCTCAAAGTGTGAGTATTAATGTTCAAATCAGCTCCAAATGCCTCAAAATGGATCCAAGGTAATATAATATGAAGTACAAACCAAATACACAGAATAAACATTTTTGAATCCTTCATTTGATGGCTGCTACAATTAATTAATTTCCAACCTTGTGCTTTTAATCAATAGTCAGCAATAATTCCCTAATAAAAACCAATAATACAAAATAGGCTGAAAATAACACTTTGAGGGGTCAATGGGCCTCCAATGGTTGTAGCATGATGAAATGTAGATCATGAAGCTCATATACTACTAGTTCATCTTGTAGACCAAGTTAAAGTCTGGTTTGACTGGCATTCTTTGGTTTGGAAAACACTAGGGAGTAGGGTGTCTCACAAATGGATGATGTGCTAGAAGATGGTACACCTTTGACTCTAGTAAGCCCCCATTTTATTTCTCATATGTGTAGATTTTTTTTTTCATTTTCGCTTTGCTACTTTAGATATTTTTCTTTGAAGCCCTTTTGCATTTTTTCTTTTCTTTTCTGGATTTTTCTTTTCTTATCTCTTTCCTTATCTTTTAGTTGGCTAATGACTGAAAGGTACTAGCCTTGGATGCCTTCTGGGCACTAGTGATAACACATCCTTAGCTTCGTTGTCAACTGCCATCCATAGGTGCGACAAAGTGGCCACAATAATACTTGTTTAGAGCAAACATACTTAACCTCTTAATTCAGGGAGTACCTACCCCTCCCACCACCAACCAATTTCTAAGATAGGGGAACTTGTTTTGAGTCTCGAGAGTACACTTCTGGCAACTATGCCAACCTTAGCTCACTGCCCGACATCTACGACGATACGATAGGAAAGGCACATGGGGTTAGAAAGCAATGGCCCTAGGCTCATAGCTAAACATTGGTGGCGATCTGATAGGAATCACTAAGGCTTCGGAAAATTAACTCTCCTAGGTTTAGAGCCAAAGATCGGTGGCAATTTGACATGAATCACTAAGAATTTGGAGAGTTTTGTTGCACATATCAAATTTGAGACACCACGAAATAGTATGGAGGCCATCCTGAATAAGAGGTCACAAAGGGGTAAGGTCCTTGAGTTACTTAGTCATATCTAGGTCAACGAGATTTTTCATAAGCAAGTGTGAATGGATGGAAGATGGATAAGGCCAAAAGATGAAACTGAGGGATAGGTTGCGATTGATGCAATGCACTTGATATTATTCTAAATACTGGTATGTGTATAAAACAAAAACTACTACTAGATGTTACTCTATACAAAAATCCTACTCGCCATTCTCATCAGAAGACTACAAGGGTAAAATAAAACTTACAACTAGTCAAACAATGAATACAAATCATACATTCCATACATAACATCCTCTAGGCATGCATCTGATACAAAATTGAAGTACACGGATCCATCATAGGAAGCATATACATAAGTGACAACCAATACCAAAGCTTCTAAATCTCATGCCATCATTGCTCCGCAACACTGCCTTGCTCAACAAAATTGATACAACTTTGATCTGCTCTGGAAAATATGGGGCATAAAATCCACATACAATTGGTGGTTACAATAGTATTATTTTGGATCTAAACTAAAACAATGTTTCATATTGTGAGAAAATGTATTCTCGGCATGCCTTGCTAGGTTTAGCATAATTTTATTATTAACAATAGTTCATCTATTGTATGGCTTTTAAGTACTTAAGAAAATTACATTCCAAGAAACATAATAATTATCACCAAATTTATTTTGGATGTCTTCATAGAGAATCTAAATAACGTCTTGATCTACGTTGCGTAGGAGCAACCTCCCCCCCTCGCCCCCGCTCCGGAAGCTCGCTTCCGAGCGAAGCCCTGCCAAAGCGTTCTCAAAGTGCGCATTACGTTCACTCTCGTTCGGGAGCGTTTTTGTAAAGCGCACTCCCATGCAATGTTTTTCGCTCCCTGCCCTTGTCCCAGAGCGACGTGGGAGCGATTGGGAGCGTTTGCTACTTGAACACTCCCTCATCGCTCCAACGACTTAAAAATCGCTCCTTAAAGCGCTCCCGAAATCGCTCTTGATGCTCCCGCGTCAAATCTGTCGATTGAGCAGATAAATTCATTTTTTGTCTTTTTTGAAGGGGTTTGCTTGGGCTTTAAAGCACCCCCCAACCTCATTTGACTTCATTGTTTCCATTTGATTCATGTTTGCAAGGGTTTGTGGCGCTTGTAGTGAAATTGGAGATTTGGTAAAGAGCTTGGAGAGCAAGAATGGAGATTGAAGGGTGCCATTTGCAAGATCTTGGAGGGGAGATTGAAGGCTTCCATAGGATTCAACCACCATTGGAGAGCCAAAGAGGTAGGCCCTAAACTCATTCTTGTTTTTTTTTCCATCTAAACTTGTATTTGTTTATGGCTTGAATGCTTGTAGGTTTTCTTTTCCTACTCTTTCCCATTCTCGCTCCCTCATTCCATTGCAGGTAAAGAGTTATTCTCTAAATCTCTACAAGACTATAGACATGGTGATGGGTATGTCAATCAGAATGTGGTTTGTCCTTTTGGTTATAGTTTTTATTATGATGGTGTTGATTGGAAACCCAAGGAGAAATGATGAAGAGGATGAAGAAGTGGGTAGTGGCACATATCAAGGAGAGGCGGGAGAGGAAGAGGAAAATGATAGTGGTGATGGTGATGGAAAGAAAACCAAAGACAACGAAATACCCTTGTGGAAATATGTCACAAGGCTTGGAGGAGGGAGATGGGGTGGAACCACAAAATTTACATGCCCCCATTGTGGAGTAACTTACACTGGTTCATATACCCGTGTGAGAAAGCACTTATGTGGGGTTATGCCATGGGATGAAAACAAGACTATAGGAGTAAAAAATTGTAAACATGTGCCATCAAATGATAGAGCCAAATACAAGAGAGAAGAGGAGGAAGCACACTACCTATCCAAGAAAGCAAGGGTTAAATAGGATACTGCAAGCTCACATAGAACATTTGGTGCTCGATCCCCATCCACCCATGGCAATGGATTCTCTCCCTCGCATTCGAGGCATAGAAAAATATCATATTTCCTTGACCAAGGTGGTAGGGATGATGTGGATGCAAAAGTGTTTCGATTTCTCTATGCATGTGGCATACCATTCAATGTTCTTTGCTCACCCTATTGGCATGAAATGGTTGAAGCCATCCGAAGTGCCCCTGCAAGATACAGGAGCCTAGGGTATGACAAAGCTAGAACCATGGGACTTGACAAAGAAAAAGCCAAGATCCAAAATGCTTTGGGGCAGTTAAAAAATTCTTGGAATGAATATGGGGTTGTATCTGATGGTTGGACAAATGTAAAGGGAAAGCCATTGATAAATATTCTTGGGGTGTCTGCCAGTGGTGCTGTCTTCCTTTCATCCCATGACTATTCAGATTGGTTCAAGACTGACATCAATATTGCAGAAGCCTTTAATTAAAACCATCGAATCTATTGGGCCATACAATGTCATCAAAGTCATCACTGATAATGCTACTAATTGTAAAGCGGCGAGAGCAATCATTTAGGACAGATACCCCAACATATTTTGGTCTGGGTCTTTGGTTCACACATTGAACTTTTTGATGCATGACATTATTAAGATGAAGGATAATGATTATAAATGGATTGGTTCATTGTACAAGAAAGGCAAGCACACGACAAGATTTATTACCAATCATAGTGATGCCCATCACATTTTCCGCAGTCACTCAAGGTTGGAGCTTTTGAAGTTTGCAAAGACTAGATTTGGTAGCTATTACCTTACCTTTAGGGGCCTTTTCAAGGTAAGGGAGGCATTGGCTAACATGGTATCAAGTGATTCATGGCAGGTTTTGAAATAGATGTCTACATCTGCATCTGAGAGGCGTGAATTTAAGGAGGCGGAGGACATTGTTCTTGATGCTCAGTTTTGGGAGAGTGTCAGGTATGTGTTGCAATTCACCAAGCCCATTTATAACATGTTTCGGTTTGCAGATACTGATCAGCCGGTAATTGGGGAGGTATATGCACAAATGGATACAATGCTAGGCTAAGTAAAATATATTGTTGAGCCAAAAGATGCCATCTTGTATGAACATATTCAAAAGCATGTGGTCAACAGGTGGGATAAACTTAATGTTCCACTTCATGTCTTAGCTTATGTTTTTACACCAAAATATTATTCTCCATCTTGGTTGGCCAAACCAACACCTGGGGGTGGGGTCAAGAGAAAACCCCACACAGATTTAGAGGTACAAGCTGGGTACATGCAATCTATAGACAAGTTGGTTCCTGATGGTGTGCTGAATTGAGAAAATACCTTAGTCAACATGTGTTGTTCGCTAGTTTGCATGCAAACAAAGATCGAGATAGATTGGTTCCTATCGAGTGTTGGAACATGTATGGCTCTGCTGCCACACACTTGCATAAATTGGTTGTTAAAGTGCTTTCATAGGTGCACCTATAGCTTCATCCACAGTGTAAAAAGAAACAACCTTAATGAAAATCGAGCAGAAAGCTTGGTTTTTGTGCACTACAACTTGAGGTTGTTGTCTTATTATTGTGAACGTGCCAAAAGTGATAAAACATATCTCAGTTGGGACAAAAACTTGAAGGAGAACAATTTGGAGGATGGAGCCATGGTTTAAGAGCTCTTGGAAGCTGAACTTTTGGGTGATGATGATGGTGACCGTGTAACAGCAGCAACAATAGAGATGCCAATCCCCTCTAGTAGCAGTGTTCGACCTATCCCATCTGTACCAGTTTTTCCTCCAGCTTCACAACCTCCATCCTCTCGTGGGGGTTGTGTAGCTATTGGACGTGGTTCACGACCACTTCCACCTACTTAGGATGAGGAGGCTAGCAGTGCTCATAGATCATGGGAAAATAAATTAGAAGTTTCCCGTGGAAAGAGAAAAGATTTGTGATTTTCATTTTCTAGTTTTTCATTACTTTGCAAATTGTAACTATTGACTCTTTAAGTTTAATATTTCTATCGTGATTCTATGACTCTATTAAAATTTTTGAAAACATTATATGAAACTTGAACCTACCTTTGAATTTCATTGCTTGAAAATTTGCACGATTGACTACATAATAACATATTATAATTGTTTGAAGTTTTGAACTTTGGTCATGACAAATGTTATATATTGAAAAATTGAAAATGGTTGATTTTATGGTTGATAATTGATCATTTGATGACAATGCTATAAGTTATAAACTTATAACTACTAGAATCCTAGATGATTGATGTTATATAGTAATTAGTTTAATCCATCTTTTTATGCTTTTTGAAACTAATTTAACATTTTACATGGTTTTGTTGACATATATGCATCAAAATATATAAAAATATATATTATATAAAAAGCGCTCCCAAAAACGCTCCCACCTCGAAAACTTTTGAAAATTTCGCTTTTCGCTTTGCTCCTTCTTCCCGCTCCCGCTCTGTGCCTCCAACAGTGTAGGTCTTGAACGTGACTATCACCATCAGGTCTAGTAGGGTGTTTTCTGTTTTATTGCATTTGGTTATGTTTAAGCTACTTTGTGTATTTTTGCATGCATGACATCACTGCTTGCAAAGCAAGTCCTTATGAAATGGACTTCTGCTATCTCTGCCTTGTATAATGCCAATGTTTTGCCATCTTGGTGTCAATATGCTGATGATTTCAGCCATTGTTTTAAAAATCGGTAAAACCAGTTTCGGTGCCAGCCGATTTACCGATTTGATGGCCAATCGAGTCAAATTGGTCTATAGATCGGTTTGGTACTGAACTGGCCTATTTGGACACCGAATCGGCTGGTTCGGTACCGTACCGGTCGGATCAGCGATCTGATTTTTCTAGGGGCATGCAGACGTATAAAACCACAGTAATTTCGATTTTTTGGTGTTTTTTACCCTAACCTAGGCTTTAGCTCTTTAAGTGGCTGTCTAAGTAACCCTTGAAGGAAACAATTGGGTTATCGTTCTACCCTAATCGGTTCTTCTATTTTGCTGATTGGTGATGACATAATTGTACTGTTGTTGCACTGGAAAATCATAGGTGATAGGACCAAATCGGCCTTACAATGAAACTCTCATCCACTAAATGAAAGGCATTTCTTCAAACTAAAAACAATTGAATTTTGTTAGCAATTTATTCTACATTTTTCATAATTTTTTTTGAGGGTTTGATCAAGGTTTTGTCCCACTGTTTTCTTCTCATGTGGATTATTGTCACTCTAGCCTATTCGGCCTCTCTTGGTATGCCACAGATAAGATTGATAGACTCAAATATTTAACAGAATACCTATTGACTCTTATATGGTTTATACATGAGCAAA
Organism: Pseudotsuga menziesii; assembly: GCA_001517045.1. NCBI lineage: Eukaryota > Viridiplantae > Streptophyta > Pinopsida > Pinales > Pinaceae > Pseudotsuga > Pseudotsuga menziesii. The sequence continues at coordinate 297,731 of LPNX010280315.1, forward strand.
CTCTGGATATTTTGTCTCTACTGATTTGGAATCATCGATTAGAATCTTAAAAATGTTGTTTTTCTTTAAAATTTAGATATTATATATATATTTGAGTAAACCGAGTCATTAAATTCAAATCGGCCGGTTTATGACTGATTCATTACTGATTCTGATTCTGATTCCGAGTTGACCCTTGACCGATTCGTAGTCTGATTCCAATTTTTAAAACTATGATTTCAGCAACAATGCCCCCAGATGCCAACAATGCCCAGATATTCTAGATGTTCAGAAAATATTTGAATGAATGTCACCTGTTGCATGTGTATTGGAATATTCTTTGGTCTTGTTAACAAATTTTCCTCGAGAAAAATTAAATTTCGTTGTTGTGCTGCTTAAAAAACATAAGAGAACTGTAATTGGATGATAATACATAGCATCATAAACGTTTCATCCAACAGCAACTAAGATTTTCAGCTTGATTAGTTTATATATTGTTGATTAGTATGCTGAGAATAAATTTGAGCTTGTGCACGTCATGCATCTAACTAAATATTTGCATTTTCAACCTCTTGAAATTTGCCCATTTTGTGTGCATATTGTCAGTTATTTAAGTTGTTTGACAAATACTGTAGATTAAATCTAATCAGTGAAGTCCATCTATCCAAAATGGTAAATAGCATTGGCTAGCATGTTGCAAAGTTTGATATTTTCAATGTCATGGTATTTTGGATTTGTTAAGCACAGGCCTGATCAATAGCTTTGTTAATTCTCTGGCAAAATTCCTTACAACTTTTTTGTGTTCCCTATTATTCTTTACATTATGTTTTTCAGACTCCAGTTCAAATGATACATTTTACAAATGTAGTATATAGAATCATTGCAGGCTTTGGACAAAGCTTTTAGGACACAAATATCTTGCAAGGGGACTATATTACTATTCTTATTTCTAGAATTTTGATTCATTTTGGGTGTTTAATTGGTAGCACTGCTTGTGAGAATGAGCTTTGCAGCTGAGCTCATATTTCACAAAAGTGGCAATAAGAATGTATTATGTATTATGCATCTGTGAGCATCTGATACATTAAGGATGTCTGTTACTAAAAAATATTTCAGTTACCCTTACCTTATATTGCTCTATTGTCCATGCCAGGAGTGCTGCATTTGTCTGTCTACTTATGATGATGGTGTTGAATTACGGGAGCTTCCTTGTAGCCATCATTTTCATTGTACATGCATTGACAAATGGCTACGAATTAATGCCACATGCCCTCTTTGCAAATACAATATTATCAAGAGTAGCAATAATGCCAGGGAGGAGGTTTAGTATTAAGGTTTTTTCTATGAGATCAGTTCGCCAATGACTGAATTATACGTGGTGTACTTGTATTTGCTATTGAAGATGATTACTTGAACCCTCTCAGTGATTTCAATGCATCTGTCTATTATGAAAGTAGGTATGTTGTGTGTGTTTTGGAAGCTTTGCATGCAGGCATTTTACTTTCTAAATCACTCTACATTGAATTTTGAGATTCAAAAGCGTGCACGTGAATAAGTGGAAGCTGCTTCTTTGGGAGATCAGTAGGTTGACAGAAGAGCATCAGTGCCCATGAAAAATGGAGCTTTTTCCCTTGATAGTGCTTGTGGCATTCTTCAAGGCCAAGTATATAGGATAGGATGTATTTGTTACTGAGTCAAAATAGAGAATTAGGTTATCATATATTCATATTTTTCAATTGTGTATAAGAATGAATTGGAACGAGGTAGGACTACTTTATCTGTTTGGGAGTCTTTCCATATGGTGGTAAAACTTTACAAAGTGAATTTTGTGTGTTCTGATTTCGTGTTGGAGTTCTTTCTTGTACTCTCTTTTGCATCTCCTATGGTTTGTTCATTCTGTTATTAGTTGCATCCGTGTCTTCTGCAAGAAAGTCCAGCTGGGCTTCCGAATAAGTTTGACACCTGTTACCTGTAATGATTTACGTGTATATATGTTTATTTCATAGCTTGATTGTTGTGTAAGCTAGGTCACGTTTTTTCTTTCCCTGTCTCCGTCTGTCTCACTTTCTTTTTGTAAGCTGTATGTAGCATATGCATATTTTCTCGAGTGTATAGGATTACTGAAATAACAGAATTATTATTGCATTTGACATTTGTACCCATGAGAGTCTATCAATAGTTTTAACGCTCGAACAGATTGATATTGAAATTGAATGGTTAAGTACGTGGGAATTTACTGATTAGTTAATTTAAAATGCTCATGGCAAGGATATGATGTTGAAAGATTTTGCAATAGAGGCATTATGTGTGAGTATGATCTATTTTCATTTTTGAAGAAGAAAAATGTCGGGAATAGAAGGGCAGGGTAGAGGGTTGTCTACTTGAAGGGACACCATTATAATCGAAACGTTGCATTGTGGCTGTCGCGGGATTTGATTAATTCAGCATCGTGTGTATAAAATATATCAATCAATATAATTGATAGAAGTTTATTTGTCTTCTGTTGAAAAATGTTCACCTGGTGAGCCTTGTCATTCCTTCGTCATTATCACTTCGAAATATAATGTATTGTCATTCCTTCGTCATTATCACTTCGAAATATAATGTATCTTAACTTTGGAGTGTTAAGATCTTGGTCAGTTTTTATATCAGACCCTAAGAGACCACCATAAAAGTGGAAGGGGTATGCTAGTGGACCTTCTACAAGTAGGGTTAATTGTATGAGTGAACTAGTATACATGCTTTTGATTATTAACAATAGATATTGGACCCTTCATTTAACCCTTTACAAGGATGTAAATTAACCCCTTAGGAGGTTGACAGGATTAGACTATTTTTTTTTAATGCGAAAAAAGTTTAACTGTAACATCAAAAGATCCTTTTAGCTTAGTAGCATCAAGCATAGAGGATCAAAGACTAGAGAAATTACTTCCATATTGTAATCATAATTGTAATCCAAAATATCATAAAAGCCACATCCTACAAATGGAGGTACCTAACATGCACCACAAAGAAATAATGTCCAAGCAATTAAAAGTAAAGGGTCCTCAAGTTGTGGCCAATCTTCCTTCCCTAGAGAGAGAAGAGTTGTGCCAAACCCCAAAATGAATGATGCCATCCATTTCACCTATCCCAACCTTTGATTGTCTATCAACCATTGTTGAATTTTCAGCATTAGCATAAACTTTAAAAATTTGCAGATAAACATAAATAGATCAACAGTGCAGTAAAAACACATTCATCACATTAGCACACATGGATACAATATTTTTCACTAGGGAAACCGTCAAAAGACAAAAACTCCAAAAGCATTAATAGCTCATCTCGTAAATGAGATGGCTTAAGAAATTCTTGAAAAAGTTCCTCAAATCTAGATCTGGGTTTTGACCACAGTAACTGTAAAATTCATCAGTAAAAATTAGACCGATAATTTTACCCACAATTTCCAGAATTACAGAAAATTACCAATTTAGGGCTTTCTCAGAAAAACCGAGATTTTCTCTCCTGCTCAAAAATATCAGATTGCTGAAAACTGCCTGAAAATGTCAGACTGCTGAAAACTGCTCAAAAATATCGATCTGCGGAAAACTGCCCGAAAACTTCAGACTGTCTGAAAACTGCCCAAAAATATCAGATTGCTGAAAACTGCCCAAAAATATCAAACTGTCTAAAACTTGCCCAAAAATATCAGCTTGCCGAAAACTGCTCGAAAATATAGACTGTTGAAAGCTGCCCAAAAATGGAATGCTGAAGATAGCTGTGCAAAAATGTTGAAGATGGACTTCGCTGATAAAACCCTAGCTAAGGGTTTGAACATAAGATAGTCTTCTTCTCCCGTGAGAGCAAAAGTGTGTGTAACAAATGTGAAGGCTTGATGTTTTTTTATAGCCTTTTTTCACTTCTAAGTGGACAAGATTAGGAAAAATAAAAATAATAATATTTTTATTCTTTCCTTAATTTCACTTTCACTTTTACCAAAAATGTGCTTTTATTTTTTCCTTTGACTTTTATAAGAAGTCCTTATTTAATTAAGAATTTTTTTTTTATTTAATTCTTTTTCTAATTTCACTATCACTTTTACCAAAAATGTACTTTTATTTTTTTCCTTTGGCTTTTATAAGAAGTCTTTTAATTTTGTTTTCAACCTATGGTCCTTTTAGGTGGACAAGATTAGGAAAGAAAAAAATAATAATATTTTTATTATTTTCCTAATTTCACTTTCACTATTACCAGAAAAATACTTTTATTCTTTTTTCTTTGACTTTTGACTTTGGTCTTTTACCAAGTGCCCCTGTGGTACTTTTTTTAATTTCAAAAGTATATCATCATAAACCAAGAGAGTTATTAATGCTTTTATCTCATACACTGTGACACCTAGATCTGGTACTAGGGTAACATTACCAAGGGTAGCTAATCCTTGGAGAAACACACCAAGCCCATAGATCAAGGGTCAAAGTGCCACACACATGCTCGGACCTAGTCTAGGGCTTACAGTGTCTTCATTCTCCCAGAGAAGGACTACTCAGAACTCAGCTAAGTCTACCAGTCCCAGACTGGTCTGCATTGTGGCCTCGGACCAGATGTCTACTCAACACAAGGTTTAGTCTACCCAGGGGAGATCCAGGTTTATATCATGGTCCCAGACCAGATATCTACCATTCAACAGAATGGTCACTCAACACTGGGTTGAGTCTTCACTATGGTCCCAGACCAGGTGGTCCCATTGTTCGAAGAGAAAGGCTTTCGATGCTGCTCAGAAAATCAACAATCCCTCTCAGCGAGAGATGCATTCTCTGCCATACCAGGCTTGTCACGAAAATACACGAACTTTGATGCTATTAGAGACTTGGTCAAGATATCTGCAATCTGTTCATCTGTACGAATGTACTGCAACTTCAGAGCACCTCTCTGCACTAGGTCTTTGATGAAATGATACCTCATTTCAATGTGTTTTGATCTGTCATGAAACAATGGATTTTCTGAAAGCTTTATGCAACTTTGATTATCGCAATGGATGATCATTGAGTCAAGCTTTCTCTTGAACATATTAGATAACAACTTTCTGAGCCAAACTGCTTCTTTGCAGGCATCGCTTGCAGCAATATACTCTGCCTCAGCTGTACTTTGAGCTATGGAACCTTGTTTCCTGCTGGACCAAGAGATCATTGTTGATCCTGTTAAATTAGGAACTTGTTTCTTCAAATTTTATGTTTGATTGTCATTTTTATTTTAGCTTGCATATTTGCTTGAGTTTACTCTTTTACTTACTGTGGAAATTTTTAGATTTTTAGTGAAATTTTCATAGATTTTTATTAAGTTTTGTTCTTTTAAGCTTTTGAAGGGTTCTAAAGGTCAATATATTGAATAATGGATTCACAAATCATATCATGAGTATAGTTTGTCCTTTGAATTGTATTCAAAATGGAAAAAATGACTAAATAGAGCCAAAATTGGGTTTTAAATTATTCCTGTAGCGTTGGAGCAAAAAATTAACAAAGGCGTGCTACAGGAAAATCGTTTTTTGCCAGAATGGTCATTTTTCAGTCCGATTTTTTGGGGATTTTGTTGCTAAAGTGTTAAATAAATCATTGGTCACATTTGATATATGTTTTGCCAAGTTTTTTTCATGTAAACAGGGGTCAGTCTCATGTGAGGGAGATTCTGGCAATTGATCTGGCAAGTGAATGCAACTTTCTGGCAAATGATGAGAGTGAGCGAAATAAGGCAAGACTTTCAGGGAAGATGTTCTAAATTAAATATTATGGAGTTGGTGAAGACGCTGGAACGAAGACATCTTTCAAAAAATCGGAGGTTGCTGTTATAGAGCAAAGTTGGGGTTTTCTCCTTGAAGTCGTTTCTGTCAAAATTAGTTAAGGGAAATGTTAAATTATGTCTTTAAAAGGGATTCCTTTTGAAGAGATAGCCGTTTAAGACATTATGAGATGTTCTGCTGAGTGGAAGATTGAAAAATAACTCTATATTGAACCATTCCTCTGCTGAAGTTTGAAAAGAGGATGGGGTGAAAAATTGTGCATTTTATGGTGCTTAAACTTTACAAAAGAGTCTGCTACTTATACACAGTGCAATGAAAGAGCTGAATAGCCGAGATTACATGAAGACCTATTCTCATTTTTGATGCTAAGACTACAGGAAACATAAAATGAATAGATTGGAGATTGTTATGTTTTATTTATCTTCTCATCCAACAAACAAATAGTCTTCAGTTAATCTGAGAAGCTGGTAGCTGAGATCATTTATGTAAAGTTTTACTGTGCAGAGAATTTTCTACTTTAGAAAACATAAATGGTGCATGTGATTTTTCATTGGATGCCAAAGGTCACAAAGATAGATCACAAGAAGTTTCTCCCATAGTAATAGCAGAGAAATTGGCTTCCAAGCTAGAAACATTTGATGGACTTTCCGGTTTCCTTGTACAAGCTTGCAATGGACATCTCAATTTCATGTCTCTCAGTGTATCAAAGGGTTCAGTACAGAGTTTTCATAGCAAAAGTTTCCAGTGAAAATAAAGTTGCTGTCACAGAAGAAATTACTGTAGAGGAAGAAAAGATCACTGAGAATTCTGCTTAGTTTTTCGTGTTTTGGGTCATTGAAGTAAAATGCCGACCACGAGCTAAGGGAGAGGAATTTTTGAAAAACAAAAGAGGTTTTTGTTCACAAAATACCCATCTACAAAAACCTCTCTCAGTTTTGCAACAACTATTAAGGTTTGAAAGATCCAATTTAATCTTTGCAGCCTATTTTTCAGGATTTTTAATATTTTCCTGTTTTAGTGCTCATCTTGCGGGGCAGATTCTGATTGATTGGAGATGAATTTTTAAAAACCAAGAGAGGTTTTTTTTCATCATGAACCCATTCACAAAAACCTCTCTCAGTTTTTACACAGGTGTCAAGGTTTGAAAGATACAATTTAATCTTTGCAGCCTATTTTTCAGGGATTTTAAATATTTAATATTTTCCTGTTTTAGTGTTCATTTTGCGGGGAAGATTCTGATTGATTGGAGATGAATTTTTAAAAACCAAGAGAGGTTTTTGTCCATAACGGACACATTCACAAAAACCTCTCTCAGTTTTTACACAGGTGTCAAGGATTGAGAGATGTGGAAGCTTCTTTGACACCTATTTTCCCAGAAATTCGCCATATTTGCTAGGAATCCGATTTGCTATTTTTAGTTAATTAGTTGAATTAGTTAGTTAATGTAACTGCTGGGTAGTTTCAATTTCGACCTAAGAAGGGGAGATAGAACTATTTCTTTGTAATTATAAAAGAGGGACAAAGGGACTGAAGAAAGGTTCTGATTTTTGGTAGCATCAGGAGGTTTACAAGACTGTTTTGTCTGCAAACTTGTTCAGAGATAAGTATTGTAGCTCTTATAAGCATTTGCTGATAAAAAAATGAGATATATGACTTTTTCCCCTTCAGTTTGTCTGTGTTGGCTTTGTTATTGAGCTTGTTTAGCTTCTTAAATGATAAATTCATTGCTAGTTAATGTGTATTTTCTGGTAATGCGTATCCTTTATATATGAACCTCAGCATAGTTTTTCTGCTGGATCTTATGTTATATGTTACGCATCTTTATCAGTTTATGTTTATGATTTAGTTGTTACTTTTCTTCTGAATGTATTCCCTGACTGTTCTTGAAGTTTACAATCATTTAAATCATACCAAAAACCCTAAACTTTGTTTTATTTATTGAGTTTTACTCTTGAGATTGTGTTGGCTTGTTCCCCTAGCCTTAGGAACA
>LPNX010280315.1:305504-334890 GCA_001517045.1 Pseudotsuga menziesii
GCCCATACTAAAGCAATAACCAAAGGTACTTTTCCGGTTGATTGCTTTGCCAACCCAATCTGAATCTGAATATCCACATAACAATACTCCACTGCTAGAAGTATACCTAAGCCCATAAGTGATAGTCTCTCGCACATATCTGAGTACATGTGGTGGCTACCAAGTGTATGTGCTTTGGATCTGACATGAACTGACTCAGTGCATTCACTGTGAAGCAGATGTCTGGTCTCGTATGCACGAGATACATCAGGGAACCAATGAGCTGTCTATATAGAGTAGAGTCCACATTCTGTGAACTAGAGGCAGAGTCCCACAACTTTGCCAAGTTGGTAGTCATTGGTATGCTCATGGACTTGCAGGCCTGCATCCCAAATCTCAGCAAGATGTCCATTGCATGCTTTCCTTGTGTCAGGTAGATCTCACTTGGCTTTTGCCAGACTTTTAAGCCAAGGAAGTAATGCATCATTCCGAGATCTTTCATCTCGAATTCAGAGGTAAGCTCCCTCTTACATTGGTCTATCAACTGTTCATCACCTGTAAGAAACAAGTAATCTACATATAGAACAAGCATCAAAACATGATTATGAACAACTTTAAAGTAAAGTTAGAATCAGCTGTACTTTTGAAGAACCCCAAGCTATGGAGAAATTCATCCATCCTGGCATACTAGACTCTCGGAGCCTATTTTAGTCCATACAAGACTTTCTTCAGTTTACATACATGGGTCTTCTTCTCATGAGTAACAAAGCCTTCAGGTTGTTCAATATAAACCTCTTCCTCAATCTTACCATTGAGAAAGGCTGCCTTTACATCCATTTGATGTAACTTCCATCCGAATATTGCAGCAAGTGAGATGATGGTTCTGATGGTAGTGTACCTGGCAATAGGTGCAAATGTCTTGTCATAGTTAATGCCTTATTTCTGAGTGAAGCCACGAACTACGAATCTGGCTTTATACTTCTCCACATTGCCATTTGCAGCATGCTTCATCTTAAAAAGCCATTTGGAAGTCACTACTGACTTTCTTGTAGGTCTGGGAACAACTTTCCAAACATCATTCTTCATGATTGACTTATACTCTTCAATCATGGCATCAACCCATACCTTTTTACTTGCTGCTTCTTCGTACGATGAAGGTTCTGAACTAATAAACTGACTGATAAGACTGGAGTACTTTTGTGGTCTTATGCTTTCTCTGAAAGTCCCTGGAGGAGCTTTATGCTTCTTGGCTTTTTGTATCGTTTCTCGGTACCACGCAGGTCTCCTTTTGGAAGGAGGAACTTCAAGTAGTTCTTCTAGTGGACTTTCAATATTCTTAGGAATATCTGGAGTTTGATCATCAAACTCTTCCTCCCTTTGAATTTCCAGAATCTGGAAACTCAAGTGGAGGAACTGCATCTTCCGGTGAAAGCTCTAGTGTTTTACGAAACACCGCTTCCTCATGGAAGATCACATTTTTGTTGACTTCAATGTACTATGTCCAGGTATATATACTCGATAAGCTTTCGAGCAATCACTGTACCCAACAAATAAGCCTTTCTTAGCAGAAGGCTCTAGCTTGGCCCTCTTTTCTTTTGGCACATGAACATACACAGGAGTGCCAAATATTTTCATGTGATCAACTGCAGGTTTCTTCTTAGTGAAGACTTCTTCTAGAGTCTTCTCATCCAAGATAGCATGAGGGCTTCTGTTCTTGATGTACACTGCAGTTTCGGTAGCTTAAGCCCATAAAGACAAAGGAGGATCTAGATCAGTGATCATGGCTTTAGCAGCCTCACAGATCGTTTTATTCTTCCTTTCTACAATCCCATTCGTCTGGGGGTTGTAACGCATTGTCAGCTCTTTCTTGATTCCTGCTTCTCGACAAAAATCATCAAACTCATTAGATTCATACTCACCTCCGTTATCTGATCACAAGATATGGATGTGCCTGCCAGTCTGATTTTCAATCAGTGTCTTGAACTCTTTGAACTTGTCAAAGGTTTCACTCTTGGCTTTGAGGAAGTAAATCCAAGACTTCCGAGAGTAGTCATCAATAAACAAGACATAATATAAACACCCACTCAATGAGGGTGAAGACATGGGCCCACAAATGTCAGAATGAATCAAATCCAAAATGCCTTTAGATCTACTATTGCTTTTAGGAAAGGATTTCTTAGTGTTCTTACGTAGAGCTCATCCTTTGCAAATTCCTTCATGCTTTGGAGAAACTTCTGGCATCCCTGTGACCATCTTCTGCAATCTTGGGAGAGCTGTGTAGTGAAGGTGTCCAAACCTTCTATGCCAAAGTTCACAAGGATCAACTGTGTGATGTACCAAAACATGAGTGGAAACTTTGGAGGCCTTGTACAGGTCTCCCTCTTGAACCCCAATCTGAACTGTTGAGTCTAGATCTGTGTCTTTTGCCCATAAAAAGACCTTTTTGTCCATAAAGAGGGCTCTGTGGCCCTTGTCTTCTAAACCAGCAACAGATAAAATATTTTTCTTTAACCCAGGAACATAAAGAATATCATCAATATGAAGAACCGTATCTGAGTCAAGTTGAAGTGAAGTTGAGCCAACTCCTTCAATCTTGTAAGTAGAGTCATCTCCAAGTTCTACTTGAGTGGTGAACTTCTTCTTTCTGTAATTGGTAAGGGTATCACGGTTACCTGTCATGCGCTTGGAGGCACCACTGTCCACCAACCAAGAATTGGAGCAAGATGAGAAAGAACTAGTTAGAGCAAAAATCAAGTAGTACTCTCTTCTAGGCTCATCCGTTTTATTAGCCTTGGTTTTTTACTTCTTCTTTGGTTCTTCATCTTCTTCTTCCTCTGCTTCTGCAGTAGATGCTTGAAACCTTCTCTTGGGTTTCTTCTTGTTCTGCTTGCAGTCTCTAGCATAATGTCCAAACTTGTGACAAGTATAACATTCAATCTTGGACATGTCAGAAAACTTACCCTGAGGTTTCTTACCCTTCTTCTGCTGAGGGAAAGGCTTCTTGAACTTCTTGGTCTTTGCTGCAAGTGCAAGGTTATCCTGCTTGATTACCTTGTCAGTGTTCCTGGCTTCTTCTTGTATGCAATCATGCCAACGCCTTTCAAAGGTTGGCTAATTTTTTCGTCCACAGTCGGATGCTATGAAGGTTTCCCAAGAGCTTGGGAGACCATCAACCACTGTTTGTACAAGATCATCATCATCAACACTAACACCAATAGCAAGGAGTTGATCTCTTACCTGTTTGATCTTGGTGTAGAAGGAACCAACACTTTCATCTTTGTTCAGCTTCAAAGTTTGTAGCTTCTTTTTTAAGAATCTCTTTTGACTGGGAGCCGTCTTTTCATAGAGGTTTACCAATGTATCATAGCATTCTTTAGCAGTCTTCAAGGATGTGATGTTAGGCATCAATTCTTTTTTGATAGAATCATAAATAACTTTTCTAGCCTTACCTTGCTTCCTCTTGTAGGCAAGCCTACCAGCATTTGTAGTTGGCTCTTCTGTGACATTAAGAACAATGTCATACAAGTCATTCTCATCAAGAATGGCTGTCAACCTGGCCTTCTAGGAATTGAAGTTTGCTGAACCAGAGAGCTTCTCTTTCAGTTTGAAACCAACAATAGCCATCTCTGTCACTTATCCAAATGTTAGATCTGCAAATCTTATTCCAAGATCTAGTGAGAAACAAAAACAGTATCCCTTTACTGTGTTTCACATGCTAAGCTCTGATACCATGTTGAATTTTCAGCGTTAGCATAAACTTTAAAAATTTGCAGATAAACATAAATAGATCAGCAGTGCAGTAAAAACACATTCATCACATCAGCACACATGGACACAATATTTTTCACTCGGGAAACCTTCAAACAACAAAAACCCCAAGAACATTAATAGCTCATCTTGTAAATGAGATAGCTTAAGAAATTCTTTAAAAAGTTTCTCAAATCCAGATCTGGATTTTGACCACAGTAACTGTAAAATTCATTAGTAAAAATTATTAGACTGATAATTTTACCCACAATTTCCATAATTACAGAAAATTACCAATTTAGGGCTTAGAAACACTGAGATTTTCTCTCTCATGCCCGAAAATATCAGACTGTTGAAAACTGCCTGAAAATGCCCGATTGCTAAAAACTGCCTGAAAATATCAGACTGTCTGAAAACTGCCCAAAAATATCAGTCTGCTAAAAACTGCTTGAAAATATCAGACTGTCTGAAAACTGCCAAAAAATATCATACTGCTGAAAACTGCCTAGAAATATAAGACTGTTTGAAAACTGCCCAAAAATACCAGCCTGCTGAAAATTGCCCGAAAATATCAGACTGCTGAAATCTGCCAAAAAATGGAATGTTGAAGATAGCTGTGCAAAAATGCTGAAGATGGACTTTGCTGATAAAACCCTAGCTGAGGGTTTGAACACAAGATAATCTTCTTCTTCTGTGAGTGCAAAAGTGTGTGTAACAAATGAAAAGGCTTGATCTTCTTTTATAGCTTTTGTTCACCTTTAAGTGGACAAGATTATGAAAAATAAAAATAATAATATTTCTATTCTTTCCCTAATTTCACTTTCACTTTTACTAAAAAGATACTTTTATTTTTTCCTTTGACTTTTATAAGGAGCCCTTATTTAATTAAGAAAAATAAAAATAATAATATTTTTATTCTTTTCCTAATTTTATTTTCACTTTACCAAAAATGTACTTTTATTTTTTTTCCTTTGACTTTTATAAAAAGTCCTTTAATTTTGTTTTCCACCTGTGGTCCTTTTAGGTGGACAAGATTAGGAAAGATAAAAATAATAATATATTTATTTTTTTCCTAATTTCACTTTCACTATTCCCAAAATGGTACTTTTATTTTTTTTCTTTTGACTTTTGACTTTGGCTTTTTACCAAGTGCCCCTGTGGTCATTACCTGTGGTACTTTTTTTATTTCAAAAGTACATTATCATAAACCGAGAGAGTTGTTAATGGTTTTATTTCACACATTGTGTGACACCTAGATCTGGTACTAGGGTAACTTAACCAAGGGTAGCTAATCCTTGGAGAAGCACACCAAGTCCATAGATTACGGGTCAAAGTGCCACACACATGCCCGAACCCAGTCTAGGGCCATTAGAAGAAATTCGAGGTCTAAAATGGTCCTCCTAAGAAAAATGATAAAATAATAGTTAAAATAATAAAATAATAGTTATTAATTTTGGAAGAAGAATGAAAAAAACTACTTTTTTTTTTGTATTTTCGACATATCTCCTTATGTATTTACTCAAATTTTGAGCGGGAGAGCTCGTTGGATGCAGGATTTAATTCCGCATCCAACAAGTACCCACACTACATACTTTTGACAGACCCTGCCACCCCAAAAATAAGAAATACCTGAAAAAATGTGATGATGACATCATCACTACATTTTTTCAGGCATTTCTTGTTTTTGGGGTAGCGGTGTCTGTCAAAAGTATGCAATGTGGGTACTCGTTCGATGTTGAATTAAATTTTGCATCCAACGAGCTCTCCCACCTGAAATTCGAGTAAAAACACAGGGAGACATGTCAAAAATACGAACAAAAAAATAGTTTTCTTTTATGACAAATATGTCAATTCAACCATTATGGTTGACTCATTTTATTGAAATTCTATTGGTTCTTGAATTCCAACTCACAAAATTGATTGTTGGTGCGTTTTTTTATAGGGCCCATTTTAGATCCCAAATTTCCTCTAATGTTACAGTGTCTTCATTCTCCTAGAGAAGGGCTATTCAGAACTAAATTGAGTCTACCAGTCCCAGACTGGTCTACATCGTGGTCATGGACCAGAGGTCTACTCAACACAAGGTTGAGTCTACCCAGGGCATATCTGGGTTTATATCATGGTCCCAGACCAGATATCTACCGTTTAGCATAATGGTCACTCAACACTGGGTTGAGTCTTCACCGTGGTCCTGGACCAGGTGGTCCCATTCTCTGAAGAGAAGGGCTCTCGATGCTGCTTAGAAAATCAACAGCCACTTCATTGTATTCACGGTAAATATGCTGAAAGGATATGCTATTGAACATTGTAGTCAACCTTTTAATTCTCATCTTCGAGTGATCCAAAATAAGAGAATGGAAGTTTGAAACTCCTTTTGCCCATCCCAATGATAACCTGTGAGTCCTCAACAATCATCACTTCCTCAATCTTGTAGGCCTTTCTCAAATATAAAATATACCCCAAAGAGCCAGGAGCTCCGCTCTAGAGTTGCTCCCTCTCCCAGCCTTCATTCATCCCTTGATAACTACATGGGTATTTAGTTTTAAGACAAAGCCCGCTCCACATATACCTTCTTGTTTTGCATTATCGAAATAGCCCACAGGAAATGCCAAAGTTAAATTGGGAATCTGAAGAACACGAGGCCTCTTGAGATGTTTCAGTTTACGCCAATCCAAGAAGGCCCCCATAATTCTGGAAACTACAGTCACTTGGTCACACCTAATCCCATCAAAAAGTTCTCTATTTCGTGCCAGTACTCCCATAATAAAAAAGAAAGGCATAAAGCTTAGAAGTTTCTCCTTTGATAACAAAGTATGCAGATTATCAATCAAAGTTTCACTATCCCAACTAACAACTAGATTAAAATGACTGCTCAAAACATTCAATATATTCATAAAACAAGGACAAGGACCAAACAACTGCTGGACATTTTCTTCATTTGATTTACACAAGATGCATTTGCTCAGGCCATTGATGCCTTTAACCTGAAGAACATCCCAAGTGAGGATCTTTCTATTTAAACACAACCACATGAAGAGTTTGATTTTTAACTGGCAATAAGCCTTTCGAAAGCATTTTATCCACCAGCAGGTACTTACCATAGATTCATTTAAAAAAATCAGATCGTAAGCCAAGTTATTCCTAACAATTCCACTTTCTTTACTCCGTCCCTAAAATAGCTTATCGGGCGTGTTTGTAAGAGTAATACCCGCATGATTAAGTCCAATCCTATACCCGTTCCACTCATCCACCAAGCTTCCTTCCAATTGTAAGTTTCGAGATGATGACCACTTAAAGTGACCACCGGGGCCCTCCTTCCAATCCTGTTGTAAGGCAACGATATTTTTCCTATGAAGAGCATAAATCAGCCTTTTGGATAACCTGTAACCCACTTTAAGGCCCACAATTGGATTTATCCTGATATTTGCTTGAATGCCTCTTCCAACAACCTATTCAATAACACGATTTATTAAAGGGAGACTGCTCAAGAAACTGTTCCAAATGCACGAGGAATTTTGTTGTTTCCTCTTAAAATTCCTGATCCAATGCTTTGGACCCAAATAAAGATATTTGAAGGACCAACTATTTATTTTTCGAGAGATCATACGTATCATTAGAGGAATTTTGAGGTCTAAAATGGGCCTCCTAAGGAAAATAATAAAATAATAGTTAAGATAATAAAATAATATTTATTAATTTTGGAGGAAAACAAAAAAAAACTACTTTTTGTGTTAGTATTTTCGACATATCTCATTGTGTTTCTACTGAAATTTCAACCGGGAGAGCTCGTTGGATGCATAATTTGATTTCGCTTCCAACGAATACCCACACTGCATACTTTTGACGGACCTTGCTACCCCAAAAACAAGAAATACCTGAAAAAACGTGATGATGACATACCAAAAGTATGCAGTGTGGGTACTTGTTGGATGCGGAATCAAATTCCGCATCCAACAAGCTCTCTCGATCAAAATTTGAGTAAAAATATAGGGAGATATGTCGAAAATACGAACAAAAAAAGTAGTTTTTTTTATGACAAATATGTTAATTTAACCATTATGGTTGACTCATTTTATTGGAATTCTATTGGTTCTTGAATTCCAACTCACAAGAACTTATTGCTTTCTGCTTGACCATGCTACCAGGCATTCTCCTAAGAAGAATGCATTCCCAGTAGTACTTTTTTTGTCATTTAAACTGCCTGCCCAATCCTCATCAGTATAAGCTATAAGGTTAAACCTCTGATTTTTAGGATACCAAAGTCCAAACTCAGCTGTACCTTTGAGATATCTGAAGATTCTCTTAACAACGAGTACATGTGAAGTTTTTGGGCAAGACTAGAATTTGGCTACCATACCAACAACTTGCATGATGTCAGGTCTTGAAGCAGCTAAATATATCAGGCTGCCTATCATAGACTGATAGTGTGAAACATCAACTAAAGGTGCATCATCATCTTTACTGAGCTTGCAACTAGTGGTCATAGGTGTACTTACGCTGGCACATTCATCCATTCCAATTTGTTTTAGCATTTCTTTTAGATACTTGGACTGAGATATAAAAATCCCCTTGGATGATTGAGAGATCTGAAGTTCAAGGAAAAAAGGACAGTTTTCCAATCATGGACATTTCAAATTCTCGTGCCATGACCTCTACAAACTCATGACTTCGTTTATCATTATTTCAACCAAATATAATGTCATCAACATAGATGACAGTAATCAAAAGTTCATCTTTTTCTAATTTGAAATAAATATTACTGTTTGCATTGCTTCCTTTGAAACCTCGTTGAATAAGATAGTTGTCTAAGCAACCATACCAAGCTCTCGGAGCTTGTTTAAGCCCATAAAGGGCCTTCTTCAACTTCCAAACATAATCATCTTTTTCGGGCTGCTTGAAACCCTCTGGTTGTTCATCGTAAACTTCTTCCTTTAGTTCACTGTTCAAAAAGGTAGATTTTACATCTGGATATACCTTAAAATTTTTAAAACTTGTTTTTGTAAGGAACATTTTGATAGCTTCCATGCGAGCAAGCGGGGCAAAAGTTTCATCAAAGTCCACTCCTTCAACCTGAGCATAACCTTTGCATACAAGTCTAGCTTTATTCTTGACTATCTTGCCTTCTTCATTCATCTTGTTTTTGAACACCCACTTGGTGCCAATTATATTTTTGTCTTTTGGTCTAGGAATCAGCTCCCAGGTTGCACTTTTCTTAATTTGACTGAGTTCATCACTCATTTCCTTTGCCCATGATACATCTGTATGTGCTTCGGTGAAGGTTTTGGCCTCAATGGTTGATAGCAGGGCAAGGTCTCTTCTTCTTTTTGTTTCTCTGAGTTGAATTCCATCTCCAATATGTCCTATGATGAGATCATCAAGATGATCTCTCTTAACTGACTTGAATGAAGGTTTGTTAGATGATGATCTTCTGCCAGTTGTTGTGGATGCAGGTTCTTCTTCATCTTGGTTTCTGTCTTGTTCTTCATTCTGTTTTTCTTCTTCATTCTTCATTGATTCTTCTTCTTGATTGACTGTATCTAATACTTCTATTTCACTTAGCTCTTTACTGTATTTAGGTAGTTCCTCATCTACTTTAACAGCTATGCTTTCAACAATCCTCCTCAGCCTCTTGTTATAGCATTTGTATGCTTTCTTACTTGTAGAATACCCAAGAAATATTCTTTCGTCAGATTTGGAGTTAAATTTTCCAGGTTTATCATCATTGACCTTGATGTAACACTTGCTTCCAAATGCCTTAAAATATCCAATTGAAGTAGGTCTGCCTTTCCACAACTCATACGGTGTTTTATCAATGTTGACTTTCAGCTAGGCTCGATTTATAATGTATACTACTGTTGCTACTCGTTCCCTCCAGAAGGTATCTGCAATGTTGTCCTCGAGAAGCATAGTTCTGGCTGCTTCTTGTACAGTCCTATTCTTTCTTTTCGAGACTCCATTTTGTTGTGGAGTTTTTGCCGCACATAACTGCTTTTGGATTCCATGACTTTCACAAAACTGATTGAACTCATTGGGATGTGAATTCACCTCCGTTATTAGATCTTAAGCACTTGATCTTGTGACCACTTTCATTTTCCACCAAGGCTTTGAAGACTTAGAATTTGTCAAATGCTTTTGATTTTTCCTTAAGAAAAGTTACACATACCATTCTTGTGAAGTCATCTATGAGCAGCATGAAGTACCTTTTTCCTTGCAAGGATTGGGTTCAAGCAGGCCCACAAAGATATGTATGAATTAGTTCCAAAGGTTTTGAGGTTGAGGGTTGTTCCTTTCTTTTGAAACTTGCCCTAATTTGCTTTCCATGTTGACATGAGTCACATAAGCTTGGTGTTGGCTTGGATAACTTGGGTAAACCTCTAACTGCCTTTGTTCTGCTGATTTTGACTAAATTGTCATCAATGCGACCAACGTAACAATTTTCTCCCTAGATCTCTTCTAAAATGTAAACATTTCTGGGAGTTCTAGTTCTTCTTCCAACGATTCTTTTTGATCCACTCCTTCGAATCTCACAACGATGAGCATAAAAGATAATATTGTAGTCAGAATCACATATCTGTCCTACACTTGGTAGATAATGTTTTAACCCCTGCACATATAACACATTTTGTGCCTTTTCTCTACCTTTTAGAGCAACAGTCCCTCTGCCGATTATTCTGGTTGTGCCATTATCACCAAAGGATGCATCTCCATTTTTTCCTTTGGTCAAGGGGATAAATTTCCTTTTGTCACCAGTCATGTGCCTGGTGCAACCGTTGTCAATATACCATTGATCTTTGTCCTTTTGAGCTTAAAGGGCTACCCCACAAAAGTCATGAGCCCTTTCTTCATTTTCATAAGAAATTTTCTTCAATCGAAAGTCTTGTGCTGAATGTCCAAAATTATTACATGTTGTGCATTCATCCTCAAAATTGTTAAGTACTGAGACTGGATTTTTATCGGAAGGATCATACCTGTTGTGACTCTTGATTTGATTCAAATTTGTATTGGTTGTCCTAGCACGATTTCTCCTTATTGGTGCCTTACAGTCAGCTGCCATGTGACCAAAATTATTATAGGTATAGCAGTTCCCATAGAACAAACTTGGATATTTCCGTCCTCTAGTATAATACTGATTGTTTGTAAAGGATGTTGGATACCTCTGCTCTCTAACAAAAATCTGACTGTTTGACTTTGTAGTTATTGGTCTCCAAGGATTATTTGGGCTGGTTGGTAACTTCTAGTTTCATCTACCGGATCGACATAACTCTTTGAGGTGTTTATCTCCATGTTTTTGAGGTTGCTAATCTCCTTGATTAGTGCTTCACTTTCTTTTTCCTTGATCAGTTTTTGAGGTTTTTTCCAATGGTTGCCTGATCTTTCTTAATTCTGTCCTGTATTTGACCAACTTGTCCCTCAAGCTTCGAACTTCTTGGTCTTTAGAGCATTCAACCTTTGATTCTTCAAAATCAATCCCACTTTTATCTCCAAAGTCTCTTTGTTGGTTGATTAGATTGTTTAAGTCGATTGAGCTTTTCTCAAACTTTCTAGTGAACATGTCTGACTTCTTCAGCTGTTCTTGTAGATCATTGATTTCATTTTCCTTCTTTATTAGGTCCTCTTTTAGGTCCTTGGCTAACTGTCTTTTGGCTGTGACATATTCTCTTGTTTGCTTCTTGTTAATATCCCTCAAGTTTTCTATTTCTTCTAGGGCTGCCACTAATTCTGCCTCGAGATCAACTACAACTGTTTCTTCATTTGATTCTTCATGATGATGTTGATTTTCCATTGCAAGAAACATAATTTCATTTATGTCAAGGTCCGAGTTTTCCTCATCTTCATCAAAGTCTGACACTTCATCATTAGCCTTGGAATAAAAAATTTGCTTCTTCATCATTCTACCTTTGAATTGATACTTATTTTTATTAGACATACCTCTATTTACTTTGTGTGGGCACTTGGCAGCAAAGTGTCCTATTTTTCCACAGTTGAAGCACTTCAAAGGAAGCTTATCCTTATATCTACCAGTGTCTCTAGGCAGTTTGTTAACAAAGTTTGCCATCTCCTCATCCGAGACATCTTCAGGATCACCAGATAACTGACCCTTCCTTTCATGTTGATTCTTCGTTGCAACTTTAAAGGTTGCTTCTTTAGGCTTAGAGTCCTCAATCCTCATTTCACAGGCCGTGAGTATCCCATTCAACTCATCCAATTTGAGTTGGTCCAAAGTATCTTCAACTGTAGAAACTTTGGGATTGAATTTGGAAGGCAGAGATCTAAGTATCTTTTGAACTACCACCGTTTCTTTGATTTCTTCTTCAAGTCCTCTCTTAGTGTTTACCACTTCTTCAACCCTTTGAAGGTATGCAACAATGTTCTCTTCTTCCATCATCTTCAGTCCTTCAAATTGAGACCTGTAAGTCTGCAATTTTGCCTTTTGGACCTTTGAGTCACATGTGTATACATTGTACAGCTTGTCCCATACTTCCTTGGCGGTATCGTGATTCATGACTTTGACAAACTTTGAGTTTTCCAATCCTCCTAAAATTGCATTCAAGGTTGTCACATTGTTTTCACAAGTCTTCTTTTCTTCGTCAGTTGTTGGTGCATTCTTAGGTATTGAATACCCATTTGATGATACTGGACCATATATCAAAACCTAGAGACATCAGATAGGCCTTCATTCTTTTGTTCCAAAAGGTATAGTTTGTTCCATTAAACTTAGGAATTTCCTTGAACTTCATTGTTTGACAAGGAGCTGCTTTTCAAGAATTACCTTCAAGCTAATCTAGCTCTAATGAAGGTACTGGATCTAATACCAAATGTAAACACCCACAGTCCACTGAGAGGGGGGCGGGGTTGAATCTGTGGACTCAAGAAAGTCTTTCCAAATTAATAACTTTGTAAAGCAGTCAACTATGCCTTTAGACTTTTGGTAGTTACTTCTTTCAGCAGTTTACTAAGATCTTTCTAAAACAGTGATATACATTGATATAAAAATTAAAACTTATATTTATGTCCAAAAGATTTTACAAGAAATATGCAGGTGCTTCCACACCTAGAGAGGCTTATGACCTATGGTTTATCAGCTTCAGCCAAAAGGGTGCTTTAACACCCTAGGCAAGCTACAACTTGCCATAGGACAAAAATGTCCTTCCACCCAAACACCCACAGAATCAAGATGATGCTTAACTGCTAGTTTTAATTTTCTCAAATAGTCCTTAGACTGTCATAATCTAAATTCACTTTATCTGATCTGGAAATAAGCTTCTCTTTTTCTGATTCTTCACAACTTCGGACTGAGGCAGCTTGATGAAAAAGACTTCACTTCTTCTGATTCTCTACAACTTCAGACTCAGGTAACTTGATGAAAAAGGCTTCACTTCTTCTGATTCTTTACTTCAGCAAAGAAGAAAAATGAAAAACTCAGCACTCTAGTATGTTCCTCGTATGCTTCTACTGCTTGACTTGTTCAGATTTCCCTTCAATCGTTTTTGCTACTCAACCACTTCAAATTACTCCTCGGCACCTACAGGATGATCCTTCTACTGCTGCTGCCCTCCCCTCGTACCACTGAAAAAAACTCAGTATCTTATATTCTCTACTCTTTTTGCATATGACTAAAATGAGGGTATTCTTCTTTATTAATAGGGAATCGAGCCCTATCTTTATGCATCTGACCTGTCTGGATTTTGAAATTATTAAGGAGCCGACTTTGCACCTAATGTTTGAATTTAAATCTTCTTTATGAAGCCGACCTATGATTGGGATAAACAATTCCATGTTTTCCATGTCACGATGTTATCAAAGGCATGTACATTGTCCACAACATCAAAAGCATATAGGGTATTAGGGCCATCTCCAATTGGCCACATAATGGGTCAATTGGCTCATTAGATGGTGAAGTGTCCAACACTGTGTCTACTTTGTCTATGCCATCAAGCCATCTTTTCAGCCATGTAAATTGACCTTGACCTTGCCACAACATCACTTTGACCTTTGTCATTAATGTGTTGTCATCAATGACAACTTTAGCTAACAATCTCCCCCTTTGTCGTTGATGGCAATCTCATCCAACTTCTTTCCCCCTTTGACATTAGTGACAAAAGGGGAAGAGGCTAAGTAATCCGAAGCCTCACAATGCCCAAAAAATATATTATTATTGATATCTTCACAGTCACGTCTTCCCCTTTGATTGAGCTGGGTATTATTGCATGGAGACCATCCTTGTGCTTTTGCTGTGGCTGTGCATCAAATTGAACTGCTGGATTTCATGCCAGATTGCTACTCCCGAGTTTGTGGCCTATGAAACAACTTGTCCTCCTTCCTCAAAATTGTTGTATTGCAAATATCTTTTCACAACCTACTCTGCTCTTTAACACTTGCTGTACTGAGCTTCATTTTCTACCAAAACAGTTTCATCATATATTCCATGAAATCCGCTTTAGTCCAAATTGCATGCTTGGGGATGTTTTCTGTTATAAATTGTTCTATAGCTTGCTGTAGCCAGCTCGGTTTACCTGTTGGAAAGTGTATACCACTGCCAAATCTTTCTCAAATCTTTCTTCAAACTTCAACTTTATCACATGGTTATCCTTGGAACTGTTTGTTCAAGTTCTGAATCTTCCATCTGTGGCTGCCTTGGGTGCTAAGAATTTATAACACCCTCCTTAAATGATAAAACAAAATTCAATATTGCAGGGAGATAACTCCCAGCTTTTGTCTTAGATAATCAAAAGGCATCTTTGGGTAGAGGTTTGGTAAAGATGTCAGCTACTTGTTCCTTTGTATTCACAAGGATAAAATTCTGGGTATGACGGTTTACAAAGGAAGCTTTAGATGTTGCAAGCTTGTTAGGGTCATCTCTTCCATTAAGTAAGATGGAATAGGTACTGGAAGATGTGAGTGACTTAGTTATTCTCTATGGAGTGCTCTCGCTATTTCAGCTAAAATTAATTCTCTCGTCTCGACATTCTGGGAATCAAGGAACATAAAAAATTCCGATTACATGAATGCGTTAAGTTTGAAGTTTTGATCTATGAGACAAGTCTTGAGTATGAATTAAAAGAAGAAAAATTAAAGACATGGTGAATACAAAGTGCCGAATTAGGGAATGTGATTTGATGAACTAAGGGTACAATTTGCGTAAGGATTTCTGAAATTACAACGTGAAAGTAAAGAATGAGGTCTGTGTGCAAAAGGATCAAGGATTGTATATAACTTGTGTATTTAAATTTGTATGTAAACTTCAGGTATTGTTGTGTAGAGGAGAGGAAGATATAGGTACAAATTTGCTGGTGAGTTGAGTGTGTAAGCTAAAGTGGAGCATAGTAACAACTTTGTATTAGTAAAGAATATGAAGTTGTCTTAGGGATAGGACAATAAGACTTGCCCGAACATGAAAGTATGAGAACATAAAGACGCAAGCAGAACATGATGTCAAGAATGCTGAAACAAAAGTATAAGTTTGTTGAAGATTTTGGAGATTGGTGTCTCCGCTAAGTTGCAATGTGAAAAATTCTGAACACTGTAAGTGGGTGCTTACAAAAGAGGATCGACGTCCTCAATAGATCAACAGTTGGGTGCTTGAATATTGTAAGTGGGTGTTTACAAATGGGATTGGTGTCCCTCACAAGCGGTTTCCTGTAAAGATTGTAACAAATGTGTGTTTGTAAAAGTAAATATTTGCATAATTGTTTTCTCCCAATCGGGTTTCCACTTTAAATTTTTGTGTTTTGTGTACTGCTCAACTATTTATATTTGTATTGAATGCATATTGTCAACAAAAGTAATGAAAGAAGTAAAAACCAACAAACAACCCCAATACTGATTCATCTGCCCTAAGTATTGACCATTGTGCCAACACTTGGTGTCAGAGTAGGTTCCCTTTGAGACAACTTAACCATTGGATGACATATATTTTGCGACCACATTGATCAACATGAAGGGTTCTCTACCAACATAGCGTTATTATTTGATGGATCTAATTATGTATTTTGGAGCATAAGAATGAGAACTTACTTGATGGCTATTGGATTTGACATTTCGGGTGCAGTTAAGAATGGTTACACATATAAAAAAATTCCACCTATAGACATATATGGAAAGAAGCTTAGCGAGAACATTGCTAAAGCCACCAATGTAGTTCTAAACAGTTTAGTAAAATCATAATTTGTCAAAATCATGCATTGTGATTCAACAAAGGAAATGTGGGCCTTGTTACAAAATACATTTGAAGGGGATGGCAGAGTCAAGAAGGCAAAATTACAAACACATAGAGGACACTTTGAGTCTTAAAATGAATTTTTATCCTATTTTCTTCGGATGGATGGAATTGTCATTATCATCAAAGAATTGGGTGGAAAGGTTGATGAACATTATTGTACAAAAAGTGCTTAGTCTCTTCCTATGAGATTCGATCCTAAGGTATCTACTATTGAAGAAGCAAAATACCTAGATAAGCTGACTATGAATGAGTTACAAGGAATACTCATTGCATATGAAATGAAGATGGACAAGGACAAAACATCACTAGAGAGAGAAGCATCATTCAAAGCATCAAAGAGAACAAGGACAAAATGATACAAATCAAGTAGCAACTCAGTTAGTGAATTAGATACAAAACAAGTCATCTTTGTAAAAAATCTTAAGAGGGGATCAAGCAAATGCAAAGGTAAGATTTCGTTCAAATGTTTTGATTGTGGAGAAGTAGGACACTTTTCTTCTAAGTGTTGATTGTGGAGAAGTAGGACACTTTTCTTCGAAGTGTCCTTATACAAAGAATAAAAATGATGATGAAGATGAAGATTCCAACTTCTAGAGAAACAAGAAAAATTACAATAAGGGCACAACTGAAAAGAGAACACAGTTCACAAAATACAAGAAGAATCTATATGCTAATGAAGACGACAACTATTATAATGATAGTGATAATGTTGCAAAAGAGATTCTCTTCATGGCTTCAGAAAAAGTGATTAATGTTTTAGAAAATAAAAGTAGTGATCTAGAAGAAGAAATATTTGAGATTGAAGGAGAGACTCGATCTTGAAGGAGAACTAATATGTGCTCTGAATGAAATAGAAAGACTGAGGAAAAATAAATGGTTACAAAAGGAGCAATTGATAAAATATAGAAAGGAAATACTCCGCACAAAAGAAAACTATGATGAATCAAGAAAAATATCATCATACTGAAAACTCAAGTTGAAGAAGTATTGATAGCCCAAAGGAAAAACAAGATTCTAACAATAGTGTAGAATGTGAAATATCTAGTCAAAGAGAATTTGGAGAAATTAAATGCTAATCTAAAATTTGGAAAGAGCTCTGGAACACTAGATGAGTTCCTAAATTGTCAAAGCACAACACTGGTCTTGGCTACAGTAGGGAGAAGGAAATTGTGAAAGAAGAATCCTCTTCCTCATAACAATTGGGTGAAAGACAGATTAAGAGTTATGTTGATATACTCAAGAATACTATCAATGTTGAAGATATAAGGAGAAAAGAAGAGGATGCTTCTCAAAAGACAAATAATTTGCACAATGACAAAGTCAAGATGACTTTTCAATCAAGATGGAATCATACAATTAGTAACACAATTATTTTTCTGGTGGTTGTTAGGGTGAAAACGCGAAGTTGGGTAACACTTTTGGCTTGTTTTTGACAAACAAAAATGCTAAATCATTATGTTTTTCAACTTCGACCTCTTCAAACCCATACCTCCCTTAGTAATTTCAAGTTGAAGTAAACAAAAATGTTTTAGAGAATTGAATTATGTTTCTACTCGTATTTTTTAAATTTTTTTTATGGACATATCGTGGGACAAATTTGGTGCTCACCAACGACATATACTTGAAAATTTTAGGTATGGATAATGAGTGACCAACGTGAGTACTAGTTTTTTGAGAGATGGTTATTCATTTTAGGTAAAACAATGTATGATTATAATCTACACACACTGCACTTCTGCATGGACTATATTTTGAGGTTTTTCGGACTTGAGAACTATTTTTTATTATTTATCGAAACAACATAAGTTTAGAAAATTGTGCATTATCGCACACGTTGGTGAGCTTAAATTTTCTTTTTAGTGTGACTCTTATTGAAAAAACTAAAAGCACCTTTTTGAAGAGGATACGACAATTATGATCTCTATGAAGATTTCAAATTTTTTGGTGTTGTCTTTGTTATGATATTGAATTTTCATTTTGGGTGATTTTCAGAGTAATAACATTTTTAAGGGATAAGGTTTAGATTTTTTTTATTAATAAATAGAAATTCAAATCAAAATAAAACAAATATTATATCATTGGAAACTAGATTTAGAGCTGAATCCATTGCTACCAAGTCTGAAAAATAATATTTAAAATTTGCAGGGGTTTGGGGTTGCTGAAGTTGCAGATTCCAGGAAGATGCCAGATATTTTCGTAGGTTTTGTTGACCATGAACTCTCAGTCGAAAAACTATCTTCCAAACTCTTAGCCGAGAGTTTAGTTCAAACTCTCATACATGAGTTTTTTTTAAAATACAATACGGTGATTGGTTTAGACTCTCGGCCTAGAGTTTTATTAAACTCTCGGCTGAGAGTTTGAATTCTCACAAAATCTCGACCTAAAGTTTTTTAAACTCTCGGCCTAGAGTTTGAGGTTGATTTTTTTTCGCGTGTTCATTTACGTGCCCTCTTTTTTTCACTCTGTTGTCATAAAATTGTTTCCCAACTTCACGTTTTCACCCGTTATGCTTGTTATGGTTTTGACCAAAAAGCTATGGATTGTAGAAGAAATGCAAGGAATAGTTATGGATTATTATGGAGAAATCAAAACACTTTTGCTACCTTAACAAATTATAACATTGTTTGCTATAACTGCAACAATTATGGACATACTTTGTAGAAGTAGCTTAAAAAAAAGGAGACAGAGTAAACCCCAACAATCATGGAAATAAATATGGGATAAAGGGAACAAGAGAAAGAAGAATCCTTATTCATACAAGTTGCATTATGTGCACAAAATAAAATGGATGAACGATACATTGACAGTGTGTGTTTAAGCCATATGATAGAGGACAATAAAGTTTATTATTTTGAAGAAAAATGAAGGAAATGGTACTTTTGGTGACAATGACACTCCCATTTTCTAGAAAAGGTACTCTCAACCTTGATAATGGAATTTCCAAGGTAAAACATGTTCTATGTGTTGAAGAATTGAAACACAATCTTCTCAATGTTATCCAAATGTGTGATCTAAGACACTCACATTTGAATCCCAAGAATGCAAGATAAGAAAGACAAATTTAGGCAAATTGGTTGGAAGAGCAATCAAAACTCCAAACAATGTGTATATTCGAGATGAAAACAAAAGAGAAAGTGCTTCATAGGGGAAACATATGAAAGCTTTTTATGGCATAAAAGATAGGGGACAACAAAGTTACCTTGAAGAAAAATGAAGGCAATGGTACTTTTGGTGACAATGACATTTCAATTTTTTTGGAAAAGGTACTCACAACCTTGATAATGGAATTGCTGAGGTAAAACATGTTCGATGTGTTGAAGACTTGAAACACAATATTCTCAGTGTTATCCAAATGTGTGATCAAATACACACACACATTTGAATCCCAAGAATGCAAGATAAGAAAGACAAATTTAGGCAAATTGGTTGGAAAAGCAATCAAAACTCCAAACAATGTGTATATCCTAGATGAAATCAAAGGATAAAAGTGCTTCATAGGAAAAACAAACAAAATCTTGTTATGGCATAAAAGAATGGGTCATATGAACTTTGAGAACTTGGTAAAGATCAACAACAATCATGCAACAAGGGACATGAGAAAATACATAACTCTTCACTGTTATGTACTATATATATGCCAAGAGACTATGTATTCATATCATGAATTCAATTATAAAAATATATTTAATTTTCTAATAAGATAAATATGTAAGGGGTTACCTTACAAGTGGTATCAGCTCGTCTTGCGGGAGAGAAGAAAAATGAAAAATAATAAGGAAAAAGTAAAAACTAAAAAATAAAAGCCATCAACAAACCAGTTCATGGTTTTATAAAACTAGTCCATGGTTTTATAAAACCTAACCCATTGTTTTTTTTTCTAATTCTCCCATCTCCATCCCCATACTCCCATCCAAAACAATATTTAAAGTCTCCTCCCCAAAAAATAATATAATAATAATAAATTATTATTATTATATATATATATATATATATATTTCCAAAAAATTATTAAAATTTCATAATAATATTATTATTACCATATTAACATAATAAATTATTATTATAATTAATATTTCTTGGGATCACCATGTTTCCCTCATTTAATAAAATCATTATCAATCCATTTGAAAAACCGTATATAAAAAATATGAAAAATATAGAATCAAAGAAATAGAAAGAAGACTCTGTGAAGAAAATGAATTTTATGTAGAAATGAAAACAATGCTATTAGAAATAAAAGAAAAATATCTAAGATGAAGGAAGAAGAAGAAGCAGTTTAAGTCCTTGAAGTCTCAAGTAAAGAAGACTAGGAAACTACTACTGCACCTACAATAGAAGAAACGATTACAACTCCTGGCTTGTGTCCATGGTTTGGGAAGTATTGTTGTAGATTATGTGAAATATGATATTCCTGTTTACAACCAAATAACAAATTTTGACATCTTAACTGACCACAATCCTAACTTTGATCATAGAGATTTAACACTAGCTTTTAATAGGCACATAAGAGCCCATGAAAAAAAATTATAATAACCAAAAACACTTGGATCTTTGATAAAAATAAAATTGATACTTTTTTAAGAGATTTAAATAATGAATTACATATACCTTTAACTAAGGACAATATTGAATACCTCTATAATAATTTATCACAACCCTCTATACATCCATTAACAAGTTCTCTATTGTGGTTTCTTGTAAAAAAGGAGAATGGAATGACCAACCCTTGGTATGATAAAGTGTGCAAGAATGCTAGAAAATCCATTAGGGATGCTTCTAACAAGTCCTTAAAAACTGACAATCTATAAGTATAAATCCCTAATTAAAAAGAAACAAATGTGCTATATAAATAGAAATAAACTTAGAATCTCTTGCACCTCTTTAAGGAAGATCCTAAGAAGTTTTAGAGGAAAATTCTATGTTGAAATAAAAAAAAAAACTGATAGTCTCCAGGGATTAGAATTCCTACCTTAAAAAACTTTACGAATCCCTTGATTTCATGGATGACACTAAGATCCTTTCTATCGAGTCCAATATGTTTCTCTATAAAATACATAGAATTTGGAGTTAAGTGACTTGCAAAATAGAAATTTAAGGACATCAAATGATACCAAGCATAAGGGTTGATGCACAATCATGAACTCCTTTAAGGATACTGTAGATGCCACATAACATTGAAAAAACATGGAACCTTTGACTTTAGGTGAAAATTAGAGGTACTTCCCTAACCGATTTGAAGATGAAGTAAAAAGAAAAAAGTTAAGTAATTGAATAAGCTTTCATAATATATAACTTTTATCTATATAAAATTGTGTAAATGATTATAAAATTAGTTTCCCTTAAATTGAGTTTTCAAAATTTCAACACATCATAACATATATGTTTGTGCGGGTGCAACACTATATAAGGTAAATGATGTCAATTTTTGATAAGGTACCATATGTAAAATATTGTTATATTGGTACCAATGTCTATCTAACACACATCTACATGCCCTCTCTCCATCGCTATTTCTCTCCTTCACCATCCCTCAGCCCTCTCTCTATCCCCCTTCCCTCTCCCCCTTCTCTATTCTCTCTTCCCTCCCTCTCCTTCTACCTCCATGTGTTCCATCCTATCACTCTCTCCATACCTCACTTTCTCCCCCTACCTCCTCTCTCCACCCCCTTCTCTCTCCCCCTCTAATTCTTTCTATCTCTCCCTCTCCCCCCCTTTCTGTCTAAATCCCCCCTCCTTCCTTATCTCACCACTCCCCCCTTGAACAAACTTACACACCTCTTGGTATTGAAAAACCACACACTCTCTCCCCCTATAACCAACCTTCCCCCCTTTGTCTCTCTCACACACATCCACACACCCTCTCTCCATCCCTCTCTATCTAACCATCTCTATTTCTCTCCTTTACTATCCCTCTGCATCTATAACCATCCCTCAACCCTCTCTCTTACCCCTTTCCATCCCTCTCTTTCTCTCTCCCCCTCTCTGCCTAAATCCCCCTCCTTCCTTATCTCACTACTCCCCCCTTAAACAAACTTACACACCTCTTGGTCTTGGAACACTCCCTCTCCCTCTATAACCAACCTTCCCCCTTTGTCTCTCTCAAACACATCCATACACCCTCTCTCCATCCCTCTCTATCTAACCATCGATATTTCTCTCCGTCACCATGCCTCTGCCTATAAAACCATCCATCAAACCTCTCTCTCTCCTCCTTCCCTCCCTCTAAAACCCTTCCTATGTTACGCCTCCGTCCCGATAAAACCATTTCTCTCATTCCTCGCCCCTCCCTCCGTCCCTCTGTCCCTCTCCTTCTACCTCCATGTGTTCCATACTCTCACTCACTCCCTCCCTCACTTTCTCCCACTACCGCCTCTCTCCATCCCCTTCTCTCTCCCCCCAAATTCCTTCCCTCTCTTCCCCTCTATATCTAACCATTGATATTTGTTTCCTTCACCATGCCTTTGCCTCTAAAACCATCCATCAACCCTCTCTCTCTCCCCCTTCCCTCTCTAACCATGCATCCGTCTCTCTCACGTGTTAAATCAATCCAGTGGTTCAAGCCTTTATCTCTCCATATTTATCTCCATTCCTTAATATCCATATGTCTCTCTCTCTCTCTCTCTCACACACACACACCCACCCACCCACACACACACACACCCACACACACAATCCCTCATCTCTATCCCCAGAGCAAGAGTCAAAGCGAATGAATTTGATAATGGACAATACCATACATTCTTCAACGACCCAACATTTCAGTATCGAGTTCAATGGATGGAACACCACACTTTCCATCAAATACTTGCACCTCAACATATCGGGGAAAAGCACA
The DNA here is from genome assembly GCA_001517045.1 of Pseudotsuga menziesii. Lineage (NCBI taxonomy): Eukaryota > Viridiplantae > Streptophyta > Pinopsida > Pinales > Pinaceae > Pseudotsuga > Pseudotsuga menziesii. The sequence goes on from LPNX010280315.1 coordinate 328,286, forward strand.
GATACCTGACGTAGAGGTTGAGGAGGATAATGCAACGTTAATGGAAGCTGGTTATGGGGAAGATGAAAATATTGGTGCATTATTAAGGAGACAATTTTTTGAAGAGTTCAATCATTATGTTCTCGACGATGCAAATGTGACTCTACAACAACCATGCTAGATGTGTCAATCTCCTAATCAAAGTTGTCATCTTGTTGTGGATGAAAACGCCACTCCAGCATTTCAAACGGAAAAAAAATATTGCATCAACGCGAAAGAGAACTCCTAAACGCATACAAGTGGACGAGAGCGAATTGAATTCCATGGAAAGTAATGTGCCTAAATGCACTATTATTCATTAACGTTCTCAAATAATGAAACAATATTTTGATAAAAAATCTGAAGCTGGTAAATGCCAATTGTTTTTGGCTTTGATTAAATCTAGGAGTATGGAAACTGTTAGAAGAAATTTAGGCATAAACCATTGAATAATATCAAATCAAGTGATCACATTATTAAATCTCTTGCTGCTGCATTCACATCGATTGGTATAAAAACTTGGTCACAAGACTGTAATGTGGCTCGCCGCATCTTGGATGAATGAATTGTAAGTATATACACAATACAACATCGCTTACTTAAATGCACATCACAATTTGTGCCTTTACATCCAAAGACACTTAAAAAATATTTAGTAAGAAGAGACAACCTTAATGTAGAGGAACAAATGGAAATATTATGGGCATTTAGCTGTAGGTTTCCTCGCAAATACATGAATTTAGTCGAAGCAATGAAGGGACTAGTGCACACATTTTGGCACGATAACACTAGGCCTTCTTCTAACACAAAGGACGTGTTAAAATGATGTAGGGGTTATATGAATAATGAACCACATGTTAAACATTATCTTGACATGACACAAACTCAATTGTTTGAGGTGTTTAAAATTGCCCACGTAGAGCTAAGGTTCGGGAACAGATATTTTGAAAAATGCAAACCTTGGCATGTTAGAATCAATACCATCCGAAACACTTGATGTTGTAGGTACCACATAGAGTTTGATATATATTATCAACCACATATACGTCGGTTTTTGCATCCTAACCATGTGCAGGAATGCTCAGGTACAATATCGCCAATGTCATCTAGATATTTCATCCATAGCATAATGTGTCTGAAGAAATACGGGAAAACATATTACTTACAACAACGTGTATAGGGTTCTTGCAACAAATGTGGTGGTATATCATTATGGCCTGATTGCATCCATGAGAGTGAAGATCAACCATCTGGGAATACAATTGCCGAGAAGCAAAACTATCAGTATGAGACATATCAACTACATGATGGGAAAGAAAGCAGGACGATTAAATTGGTGACTTCACAGGTGACAATGTACATGAATAATATTCATTTAAATGACTATATTGTTTATGTTGTTTTATAACATTGTTTATTAACATAAATTAATATTCATGTAAATATTTTTATAATGTTTTATAACATTGTTTAGTTTTTCCCACCAGGTGCAAGTTTGTGAATTTATTTCAGAGTTCCGTGGAAAGATCCAACAGTACATTCAACATGTCCATATGGCACGGTGACAAGATGAACAATTTAGAACATGCCAAGACACCTTCCCTCTCGGAACAATACTATCCGTGGTTGACTTTGGAGAAAATTAGACCTTACAACCACAAAATGAAATACAAAGTCAGTACTATCAGTCAGAGAAGGTGAGCATAATGGTCCATATCACCTATCGACATGGACTAGATATCAATGAAGAGAAATGTGTGATATTGAAAGAAATTCATTTCTACATAAGTGATGACCAGACCCATGACATCCATTACGCAACATTGCTTTAAATTGTTCTATGATCATGTGATAGCTATGGATATACCATTTTGTTGTCATTTGATTTTGTCACATGGTTGTGTTGGACACTTCAAGAATGCACGTGTATTTCAATGGTTGTGTTTGTTGCACATAAAATACAAGGCACCACATATATGGAACTAATTTGAAACTAGTCATGGCAAAGGAGAGCATAATGGTATTGGCGCATGCATAAAAACTGCCCTTAGAATGGAAGAGATGAAGTTTATAGGTGCTCACCTTCGAGACACTACATATATAGTGAAATGGTGTGCATCTGTGATGAGAGAACAAGCAACAAGGAAAAACCTAGTGTGGGGAATATTCTGGTTGGTGACAAACGTGGACTGATCCAACACACATCAGGTGAACACAGTGCATGGTACTCGATAGTTTCATTCAATTAGAATCTTAGACAACGTGACCCTACAAATTTGGACAAGATTGAAGGCTTTCTTTTGCGGTTCCTGTAGCATCGATGAATGGGATGATTGTGAGTGTATAAATACGGTTGATACATGGGATCGAGTGACACTTGACATCGATTTGAAGGGGGTTAATGAAATAGAACATTTGGAATATGATCAGATATATATTTATACAGACTATGATCATATATCAGACCTCATACAAGTAGGTACAAAAAAGTAAATTTGTAGTACCTAAATCACTACAAGCCTTAAGATTTAAAGAAATTTTATTTATGTTACATGCAAGACCTTTTTTAATAAATTTATTATAAACTCGACCTATTTCCTTTTATAGGTAAGATATATGCAGTGGTTTCCCCAAAAAATAATGAATGGGGTTTTGACTATTGGTTAGCAGGTTGCTTAGAGGGGAAACAAACCATTCCCGAACTTGTTACATATGATGAAAATATTGAATTCCCAACTGGATCGATGGTTATAAAAGGGGATTACTTGACACTAGTAGTGCAACATAAAAGGAAGGATGGCTATGTATATTAGGATTTATAGACAAGAGATATTGTATACCACTTCACCAACCTTGTAGTTGGTATAAACATCAATATACACACAGTTTCAAACAAAAATAGGTCACATGTATGATACTTGCTACCTCATTTAGAGCATGGGAGATTGATGGACACCATTGGAAACATAGATGATCCAGATGGCGTACTCAAGTGAGTGTATTGTCAGGATTTACTAGATTTTCTAGTGTGGCTAGATTGTCAGGTGCGTTATTTAAACTTTGAAGTGTATGTTGAAGCACAATTTCAATGAGTTAGCCTTTAGTTTATTCCCAATGTACTAACCTATGATTGACGAATACCATTCATAGACATCCTACTATTCACAGGATACTGGACAGTATAAAGATGATCCTACACCCTCAGGTGAGTTATCTATAAATAATGTTTTCACAATTTCATTGGGTTCTATTTATTTTCTGATGATAGTACTAATGTTTAGCCTTTTGTGTGCATAGGATACAAACATGATCTATGGAACATTGGAGGCGCCAAGAACTACAGGTGCCTTTAGACACCACCAAATGGAATTCAGAAAATAACATGCTCTCGAGTTATTGCAATTTACTTTTAATCATTTTTTTTATATCAATGGACATTTAATTACATTGGTGTGTCAACTCTTGCAACTCTTACATTGGTGTGTAAACTGTGCAAAACACTCCACCGTGTGACTATTGGTAGTGTTCCCATATCGACCTTTCCCATACACACTTTCAAGAGCCAATGACATGCAATTACGCTGCTCTGTTTGGTTTTTCACTCTCAGACCGAAAGTCACCAAGTGTCGCTTAACCACATTTTGAGGCGACTTTCAACTCGACATAAATAAAAAACCAAAGGTCGGATCGATGAACCGTCGACTCTGTTGGTCTCCTGGCATGTGATTACATTTAGGGGGCCCTCTCCATCATGTTTGCATGACCCAGTGACTACATTGTGCATTGATTTCATAAACTAGGGTTTTGATCAATACATCTGAATGAAACTCTTGCATTGGTGGGTCAACTATGCAAAAAACTACACCATGAGACTGTTGGTAGTGTTCCCATATCAACCTTTCCCATACACACTTGCAGGAGCAAACGACATGCAATTATGCTGCTTCGTTTGGATTTTCTCTCCTGGACTGAAAGTCACTAAGTGGCCTTGAAACACATTTTGAGGCGACTTTCAACTCGACAACCGGAGGTCGGATCAACGAACCGTCAACCCCGTTGGTCTCCTAGCATGTGATTAAATTTAGGGGGTCATCTCCACCATGTTTTTATGGCCCGATGACTGCATTTTGCATTGATTTCATAAAATAGGGTTTTTCTCAGTTTCCTTGAATGCAACTCTTGTATTGGTGGGTCAAATATGCAAAAAACTCTACTGTGCAACTATTGGTAGTGTTCCCATATCGGCCTTTCCCATACACACTTGCAGGAGCCAAGGACATGCAATTATGATGCTCCATTTGGTTTTTGCTCGCAGAACAAAAGTCATCTAGTGTCCCTAAACTACATTTTGAGGCGACTTTCAACTCGACATAAATCGAAAACCGAAGCTTAGATCAATGAATCGTCGACTCCATTGGTCTCCTGGCATGTGACTACATCTAGGGGGCCCTCTCCATCGTGTTTTCATGGCCCTCTCCATCTAGTGCATTTATTTCATAAACTAGGGGTTTTCTTTATTTTCCTTGAATGCAACTCTTGCATTGGTGGATCAACTTTGCAAAATACTCCACCGTGTGACTATTGGTAGTGTTCGCATATCGGCCTTGACAATACATGCTTGTAGGACCCAATGAGATGCAATTATGTTGCTTCGTTTGTTTTTACGCTCCCGGACCGAAAGTCACCAAGTGTCCCTGAACCACATTTTGAGGCGACTTTCAACTGGACATAAATAAAAAACCGGAGGTCGGATCGACGAGTTGTCGGCTTCGTTGGTCTCCTGGCATGCGACTACATCTAGGGGACCCTCTCCATCAGGTTTTCATGGTTCAATGATTACATTGAGCATTGATTTCATAAACTAGGGGTTTGCTCAACTTCCTTGAATTAAACCTATCACATGAAACATATATTGAAAATATGTTGATTAGGTTAATACTATCACATGAAACATCCTTGTTGGGTGGACAAATGAATGGTAGTGGACATGGCTAGCCCTTGGTCCACTAATACCAATATGGGAGATTATATTTATATTTATCTTTTTAATATGAATGATGCATAAATGGATTCCTCAAACCAAATATCATGACTAATAGGTACCTTATTTTCTCACCCATCACCTCACCACACTATTTATAAGAGAAATTGAATTTATAAAGAAACACAATCATACATAAAAAATATATTCAATATAAATAACACATAAGGATATGTCATGATTAGGTCTATAATCTCATAAAGGGATATTCATTTGTTTTTTATTAGGAGCAAGTGCAAGGGATTTTTTTTCCTTTAAGTGGTCAAGTGCATTTAATATTCTTGTTTAATCATGATCAAGGGCATTATGATCCCTATGTTTTGATTAAATTAAACACTAAATAATCATACCACACCATAAACAAAGTCAACCATGTAGTGGGAATGGAGTGCAGTTCATAAAAGACTCAAGTGGAAGTGAATTGCAATGACAACACCAAGGATCCAATATAAATCTTGATTTGTAGAGACTTATAATCTCAATTCTCGAATCACAATTGTAGAATATCTCATGTTAGAAGCTCTACAAGAGAACGTAGGCTTTCAAGAAGGTATAAATATTTTCTTCAATACTTATACAATACTTATTACTTTGAAATTGAAGTTGAACCTACTACATTTGAAGAATCATAGTGGATATAGACAAAAAAATTTGGTTGGAGGCTATGAGAGATGATATGAAAGCTATGATGGTGAACCACACATTAAGTATAATTTTAATTAAACACATACTTAATAAAGACATAATTAAGCATATATGAAAGGCATATAATAAATATCATGTTCCCTTATCAAGGGCGAGTGCACAAAGTTGAGGGACCTTTTAGATGCAACGGTAGAATGAAGTCAATCACTCTTGATCCATAAAATAGAAATCATCCCAAGCAATCTTGACCCTGCCCAGCCTAGTCCCAAGGATGCCAACATGCATGCCAATTAGGATAGTACACAAAAACGTGCTCCTGTTTTACCTTGCAAAAATGCGCTCCTGTTTTGCTTCAATAAAACGCACTCCCATTTTGCTTCAATAAAACGCGCTCATGTTTTGCTTCAATAAAATGCACTCCCGTTTTGGTTCAATAAAACGTGCAAAATGGGGGGGGGTACTTAGTGGTAAGGGGAGACATAAGGATGTGTGTGTGTGTGTGAGAGAGAGATAAAGATAGAGTGGGGGGGGGGGGGGGGTGACCTGTGGATGTGTGTGTATGTGTGCATGTGAGAGAGAGTAAAAGGTGTGTTAGGATTTTAGGAGTGGGGGGGGTTAGAATAATGTGGGGGTGTCTAGGTGTTGTCGAGGGGATGTAGTAAGGGGGTGGGGGTTAGAGGTAATTTGATTGGTTGGGGAGTGATATAAGGGATGGGGGCGTTAGTCGTAAGGGGAGACCTATGGATGTGTGTGGGGGTGTCTAGGTGTTGTAGGTTATAGGTTAGGGGGTGTTAGTTGTAAGGGAAGACATAGGGATGTGTGTGTGTCTGAGACAAAGATAGAGTGGAGGGGGTTCCTTAGTGGTATGGGGTGACCTGTGGATGTGTGTGTATGTATGTGA